>LR037010.1:1357-23137 GCA_900607525.1 Apocyclops royi
GTGACCATGGCTTAAGCTGGTTAGTTTCTAAAATAATAAAAAAAACTATAAGAGCAATAAACAGTTATTGCATCTGAAAAACTTTTCCTTCCAGTAATAAGACACTCTCCCAACATCAGCTTAATAAACTTAACTACTTGATTAATTTTAAATCTTTAAATTTCTCATGAGATCCCAGGTGCCGTATTCACAAAAGTTCTTATAAAAATTACTAGGTATATCATACTAGGTAATCTTAAATATCTATCAGCCATATTCATTTGGTTTAAGACAACTCAGATAAGATAACTATTTTAAGAAATGACATAAGATTTTCATAAGAAATTTTGTGAATAGCCACACAGACCTAGAATAGTTTTCTAGATATGGTCATGGCTTAGTCCTTTACAATAGAATAGCCCTTGAATTAACTTAAGGTAGTTGTAATGAAATTTAATTAACTCAAATAATCCAAATTTTGTTTCATTTTAGAAGTTGATGGAACGAAGTACGATCCGATGAACCCGTATCCCACCATCAGTGACAATTTGCCTCCCCCGTTTCAATTTCCAATAGCCCAAAGTCAGTTCTGTGGAGAACCGTCAGGTATGAATTTTAATTGCAAAAGCTGGCGCGTTTTCACATTAACAATTCTTTTCTCTTGAAATAAATATAATGGTCTAATAAATAAGTTAAAACAATTGTTCAGTTTTTGCTGAATCTAAACTTTCAGATTTGAAAGTTAGGGCTCATTTACAACTGTGAAAATTTTTGGCTCGAGTTCGTTGAACCTTTGTAGAGTAAAAAGCCTCTATCACATAAACATTACATCCAGTGCACGAAATCATAAGTCTAGTTTGCTGTGCAAATGCAAAGAAGTATTTTTAATTGTGCAACTGGACAGACTTGAGGTTACATTCAACTGATCCAATGGTTTTGTGACTGAGGCTTAAAAAATTGTCCCACTAAGTGTGGCGATTTTTTTAGGTTCCTAAACGCTAATGTAAATGAGCCTTTGCATACATGGCTAAACAATGCTCGCATGATTCAACTGTAGGTGTCGTTTCCGACATGGCACAAAGTCGCACAACTCGCGGGACGAAATCGCGCGCAAAAGATGCAACGAACAGTCGTAAAGATTCCGACGAACTTAGCAGTGATCATCTGTCAGTGAACAACCTCAATCATCTTCGCAGGGGTTACGTCGCCCCCGTCAACTCCGGTTGCGCCTCTGAGGCCGACTACATGATGCTTCCGTCAGCAAGGTGATAGACCTGTTGCCACGTCGATTTTAATACTGCATTGACAACAGTACCTTGGAATGTTACGTTACCAAAAGCGTTTTTGTAATTATCTACATATTTGAAAAATCTACATTATTAACTATTTGCTACGTTATACTGTTTGAAAATTTTTTCATAAGCTATATCGTTTTGATAAAATGATAATCTTTGCTTTGATTTTTTTTCAGCCTTTTTGGTCCCAACTCAAAGTTCAACTCAGACTCCATGAGCAAAACAAATACCAAAAGACTCCAACCACAGACGTCTTCCCCAGCGGGAAGTAATGTGCCGCAGCTTTTTGATCTCAGCCCAAGTTTTCCCGGGGGGGAAACTAACCACCCGCCACAGTTTGTCATAGGATCTGTTATTAATAGTAAAATTGACGAAGTCGATTCGAATTTAGAAAATGGTTACGGAGAAAGTTCTACCATCAAAGTTGGTCAACCTGACCAGGTATTAAATTCAGAATTTAATTTTTGATTTAAATATTTTTTGTTGAAAAAAACCCACAGAAGTTATTTTTTTAAAAGTCTGACTTTAGATCAAATGAGATTTTTGTTATTTTTTTAATCAGGTTTATGTGAAAAAAGCTAAAACATCTTCGTTGTAGAAAATTTACATTTTCATCAAAAACGTGCTAACTTATAGATTTTTTTTCTGCAGATGGCCAGTCTAGCAACAGCTGATTTCCCCTCTCACCTTCTTGCACCTGGACAGGTGGGGGCAGGTAGTCACAAGTCGGCAAGCATGCCGCGACGTCAGTATTATTCCAGGCACAGATCAAAGAAAGATAGCAACAATTCAGGTAAGCTAGTGGCTTTTCAAATCTTTTTTTGAGGATATGGTCAAGCTTAACAGTCTCGTAGGAAATCAGTTTTGTCGTATCAATGACATTTTTTAGTTGAAATTGAAAGTTTTGTTTTATAATTCTAACCTTGTGTTTAAACAAGCGGTACCACGACTTTGAATTACGAGCATACAATATGATTAAGCTGTCATAAAAAGGGAAAAAAATAATTTTCAACAAACTTGTCTAGCTTTAACTCGTAACTTGCTTTTTCGCGAAAAGCATTGACATAGTACCTAGACATCTAGATAGGCTTGTTTAAACAGAAAAAATTTTCCTTTTTATGATAATGAGGCAGCTTAAGCCTCGGTCAAATCACAGTTTGGTCGAGCGCACGAAACTATACGTTTGGCTTGTTTTACAAATTTCAAAAAATATATTATTTATTTGTGCAACTGGCTAGACTACTGGACTTCAAGCTACTTTCATGCTGACCCCTTTGGTTGTTCAAGTCCCTGTATAAGATAAAATATTTAATAAAAAGTTTTAATGATATTAATAAAGTTTTAAAAATTGATTTTCTGTAGATCAAGATGAAAAGTACAGCGTCGGAAGTTCGACATGTTACAGCAACAAGTCCGGGCATAGTCGACGTCGACACAAACGACCCAATCGACGTCGACAAAGGCCTAAAGACGAGCCCGTCTACAAGAACGTTGTCAACGTTGGAAACCGTGATGACGACACCGGGGATGAAGAATATCTCGCTGATGACGATCAGCAGGTTGGTCAGTGTTGTGACTGAAGCCTTGATCACATAACCTCTGAGTCGAGCGTACGAAAGTACTAGTCTAGCCAGTTGTGCCAGTTAAGAAACTGGTCCAGCTTTATCTGAGATTTTTTACGTAAATTAAATAAATTTGACTTACCCATAAAGTTTAATTTACTTGAAATTCCACTGCGGAAAAATATGAACAAATTCGTTAAAAATTCGTAAAAAATACTTGTCGCTTAAAGCACTTGTCTTAGATACAGAACTATATTAAAGTACAAATTATTATAGAAAATCAAAACAATTTTACAAACGTTTTTTGTCTTGTTATAGTACTGGAGCAGCTTAGGTATTATGTCCAATGATCTCAATACACTTCTATCTTATTCAAAAAGTGGTTTCAAATATTGCTTACAGGTTAGCAACGAAGGTTTGTTTGATACGCCCATCGCCTCCGAAGATGACGTCAGAGTTTCCAACCCCGATTCTAGTCAATTGATACAAGACTTGAGTGATCTCATGAAAAGAGAGACAAGTGTTTAAATGTTATAAATTTTACGCCAGTGTTGCCAGATCTGGTGGAATCCATTTTGATCTCATCAATTGTTGCTAAAGGGGAGTTTGGTCTGATTTTGGTGGACTTTTTGTTGGCATTTCTGGCAGCTCTGTCCTCTAACATAGCCATAAAAAAGAAATGACTGGAAGCATGATAGGTACCATTGACTGTAGACAAGACACACAGTGTTGCCAGGAATGTTGTCAAGATTTCCCCAAAATATTAACGAAACGCTGTGTGATGTCAGGTCCCCTGTAAACAAAAAAGTTTGATGTAGTTCCGACTTTAGGTAATTTCCTCAAAGCTGGTAACACTGATTTAGACGCAGCTAACTGCAAATTCCTCGAATTCTCCAGAAAGTCACATGCCAAGGTGATCTCAACATAGATGTGACTCTCGTTGAGGTACTTCTTCAAGTTGTACCTCGCGGTCATCAGCATGTAGACCGACAACGAGATCCTAGTGAATCATCATCGATGTGTTGAAAAACACAAGTTGCCCCCCCCCCACAAAGTGCACACTTCGAAATGTCGAACCAAATTAAGTATGATTTACCTACAGTATTGCCAGAAATGTTAACAGAATTCCACCAAAAAATGGATCAAAAAATTAAAAGTTCTCTTCTGAGTCCTCCATAGACACAAAAGGTTCTTGTTCCAATTTTAAGGAATTCCACCAGATCTGGCAGCACTGTTAACCTACTAATGGTATTTCAGTAAGCCTAGCTTAAACTTTCGAATCTCACCATTTAATTTGATTAGTCACGAATCGGTTAATTTTTTATAGAATTGGCCCAAGGTCTGATATTGTTAACAATTTTTTAGGAAGTACAAATGTGAGATTGTAATGGGGGCCGACCAAAACTTTTTAAAAGCTACGTAAGTCCTATCCTAGATTAGCACACAGTTATTTTTAGTTACTTGGTGTATTTGTGTACGAATATACTCATTCATCATCGTGGGTTTTTAGACATTTTTTATCTTTAGTATGTAATTGACTAGAGTATAATATCTGTTGTTGAATTTGGGGGAATTCACTAAAATTGAAATGTAAACTCATAGCGTATTTAAAAGACAATGTTTTGTGTAGAGTTTGGTGAAAATTTCACCAACATTCCTGTCAGCACTTTTTAGGTGATTGGCTATTAGGTAGAAATAAAATTCTTTATAAACTCTTTGCTAACAACTAATTCAGTGTTGCTTAAAATATCATTGGTTTTTTTACCAAAGTTTCAGGCAGAAAAAGTTTTTGGTTTTCAATTTTTGTGGATTCCACCAGAAATAGCAGCACTGGACTTAAATTGTCAAAATGAAATTTGTACGCATTTCTTGTTGGCCATATTTCAAATCGTCACATTCCCATATTGTCGTAATGTAAGGTTGTCGCAAATTAAAGAAGTATTTAAATTATATTTTAACCAAAAAAAACCCTAGCCTAACCTCTCTCTCTACAAATATATAAATGTACGGAACGCTCATTGCGACATAATGGGAAATGCGACAATACGAAACCTCCTGTTTCGAGTGTGCCATGATAAGCAAATCCAGTGAATAGAATACGAATTATAAAGCACTGAAATTTTTTCTGATCAAATGTGTCTTTATCAAGCTTTAAAATAAATTATGAAATGACGCCATTTTTAAACTTTTCTTTTAAAAATACGATCGAATTTTTTGACGTTTTTTTTTTGGTCACTATCAAGGTGACTATATTTACCTACCTATGCACACCATATGAATTAGGTCTCACTGATTTTGAATAATCGTCTCAACAAAACCTCACTGATTTTGAATAATCGTCTCAACAAAACCTTACGAAAAATCACTAGATGGCGCTGTTGTGTTGCGATTCATTTCTTAGGCTACTAAAATAAATTCAAGTTAAGAGAGACAGCTTCTGAATTGTTTTATTTCAACAGAAATGGTCTAACTTCATTGTTTTGCAATACATACAAAAAGTTAGGCTTAGAAATAACTGGATAATTGTTCGTGCGATTCGTGGATCAAGTCAATACAATGATAATTAAGATTACGCGTATCAAATGCGCTAGGCTAGCTAACAGGTTAGAACTCAGATTTTTCGACTTGGCTTTAATTTTGAGAAAAATTTCGTCATCTTCCAATGTGTCTCCTCTGAAAATGAAATATTTGCATTTGCGCAAAACATATTACATCTGGGGCTGGAGTCGGGCAGGCCCGGCTTGTTATTACAGTGGCACGCTCCTTTTACTTCGAAATAACTAGTTCGAAATTGAATAGTACGACATACAAAAGTTCGAATACAAACTACTTTGAAAGTAATACTTGCGTGCCATTACATATAGTCGTAATAGGCTTGCTACCTAGATATTTAGGTCTGATTAACTTAAGCTGAGCTTCTATCAACATTAAATGTCTTAAAACTAACAACTACATCTGCTCCCTTTGCTTAATGACAATTTCTTTTCAACAATGATAGGTCATACTTAGCAGACAGTGAAAAAGAGTGTTGATCTACAAATGCTCATGGGTCAAATCAGATTTATTAAGTATAAGTTGGCCACTTAGCTACTTTACCTGAGAGCATACATTTTTAATGATGTCACAGAGCGCAAATTTTAAGAGCTTTTTTCAGTACAAGGGTAATTACATTCTATTTTTGGTCTCATTTACTATAGGAATAACTAAATAACATTTCAGTAACAGCTTTAATATTTAAGGCATGACCTGCTTTAATTACTGCCTGTGAATTATGACGTCATAAGAAGATAATGAGAATATTGACTGAGTGACCAAAGTATAATTAAAAAAATCTTGGGCCAAATGAAAAAAAGTTACATATTGAGATCCTCGGGGCTAAAGACAATGACGTCACGAGGATCGATGACGGACTTTCGTGGCTGGATACCTTCATCAGTGGGTGGTCTGAAATTTTTTTTCGAAATTGGATCGTTAAAAATGAATCATGACTCGTATTGTCGCAATTCACATGATACAGCAAAAAAGATTTTTTGTAAACTTAATAACCTAACACAGCCTTTGTTAATGGATTGGCGCCTAACCCTACTGGATACACAGAGACGGTGCGGAGACGGAAAGTCGAAAGTGCACTTTGTCGAACGCAGAGTTTGTCGAATTTCAATTGGGCGAAAACACGCTTTGTCGAAGTGCAAATGGGCGAAAACACACCTTGTCGAAAAAAATTGACAAAGTGCACATTTGTCACTTCGACGAATTGCTCTTTCGACATTCCGTATACCACCCCACGGAGATTCTGATTTACTTTTGTTGCGACAATATGAAGCTACGGTCACATAACCCTTACGGCGGCCGTACGAAACCATAGGTCTAGTCTGTTGCACAAATATGAAAATGTGCTCATACTTGTTCAACGGACTAGACCATTGGTTTCGCACGGCCGCCGTAGGGGTTTTGTGACCGAGGCTTAAGATCACCCCATAATGGGGAAGCAAACAGTTGGGTAAAAATTCTATAGAGGGCGCTATATGAAAGGGTTTAAATATTTTCAAACATGTCTAAGGTGTCTTATGTATCTTAAATCAACATGAACATTTCAGTCCATCTTTCGATTTAGCAAGGTTTGAAAATATTATCACCTGTGTTTATATTACCCCTTTCATCTAGCGCTATCAACAAAAGACTTTGGTTCCTGAATTCTAAAAAGTTACGGTAACTACAGTGTCCCAGATCAGTAGTCAATGTTATAAAAAATTACGATCGTATTTCACGACTAAGTTGTCCCACTTCATTTAAAAAGCAAAATTTTAGTTACTTATAAAACGGTCCAACTTTTCAATCGTAACTCGTATAGTACGATCGTAATTCGTTTATAACATTGACTGCTGGTGGAATTTGCTAATAGTGGTATAACAGTGTCCAGAGGGGACTTAAAAATAGACAGCTGCGAATTTCACCAATAAAGTCGAACTTACCTTGTGTAGGCACTTGGGTTAGGAGTTGTTAACTTCTGATTGGTAACTTTTTGAAAACTTTTGTGTTCAAAGTCATAAATTTTCGAGAACTGAGGAAGCTCGCTTACTTCATGGGTTAGGAAGTCCGTAACGCCTTGAAAAAGTTCCCAAAAAGAACGGAAAAGTTATAACAAATTTCAAAAAAGTTCCCGTATAAATGATTTTAGTAAGTTAGTACGTTGACTTCCTCTCTGCTTAAAGAAGGGTACAAGGTAGGGGGTTGGAGATATGTTCGTTGGCCCGGGCTTCCCCGAGCTAGCTTAGTTTGTTCTCCATAGTGGAAACGAGTCAGCTGAAGTTACATTGGCCCGGACCCGACCATGACCATCTCTTGAATGTCTCCTAAACTGGGTTTGAAGCCCCGCTCAGGTCAAAAATGTTTTTCTTGATGTTTCAATTGTAGGTATGTGAAACAAATATTTGTATCCTTGATAAATTGTTGTTTGAGAATAACCAGATCATTCGTTCGAACCTGGAGCTAAAATACTAATTTCTTCATCTCTGTAAATTCCTTCGTCTCGTTTACAAATTTTTCCAGTGCTGGGCCCGTAACCAGACTGAATGCTTGACAGAACGACGATTGACGCAGGCCCATCTGTAAAACAAATATTTAGGAATACCAAAAAATGTTTGAGATAAGTTGGTGAGAAATCGTTAATGCTTTTCTCAATAATATCAACCTCTCTAGTCTCAAATTTGAGACGAGACGACACACGAAGATGCCAGCTCTATTTACTGACCCTGCACGTCTGACGGTGCAGCCCACTAGTACCAAAAATTGACACTAGACATCTTTTGGCGCTGTATACTGTACCGTGTCAGAGAAAGTAGCCGAATTATATGTAGAATTATAGAATATCACCCAGTCTTTCATTCAAATCATATATTTACCTACATAGTTAAGCTACTTGTCTTTGAAATCTCTAATTAAAGAACGAGCTAACTAATTAAAAGTACTTTTGGCTTGAAATTCGTGTCAAAAAGCATTAATGTCAATTGAAGAAATTAAGTCTGCAGACCTTGAGGTTCTTGTGTAGTATCTTTTGTCCCATCTGATGTCATCTCCGTGTGTAACCTGGCAACTCTGAAACAATTCAACTTTAATTTAATTTTGTGAAAAGTTCAATGGTAAATAAGGTCAAATTTCAAATTGTCGATTTACCTAAAATGTCGACACGTCAATTTGTCACAAACTAGAAATTCAAAAATTGTATCCTTTTATCTTTATAACACTAATTCAGCACCTACCCCCAACGAAAGCCAGTGTTGCCAGATCTGGTGGAATGCCTTAAAATTGGAACTAAATACGCTTGTGTCAATAGGAAATTCAGGACATATTTTACAATATTTTGTTTTGCTTTCGGTGGAATTTTTTGAACACATCTCAAGCTGCTATACCCGAGGTATTGAGACATCATTGCGATGATTTTACTTTTGTGATAATATGAAATCTTGGCGCAAATAAGGTTCAAGTGCATTGATGTCCACTTTATCGTGTACCTCCAGTATGTAGGTCCCCCTACGTCGATCATTTCGTTGTGACATATGCGGTATTTTCGAGGAAATCCTTCGTGATATTCTTCGTTCCCTTTCGTATATTTGGCATTCCCTTTCGAGTCGTATTCAATACGTGTAAGACGCCTCGAAATTTTCGGAATCGTTTCTCGATAACTCCCACCTAAATACCTGTTCGTAAATTTTTGTGTCAAATCTTTGATTGCTAACTTTCATCAAGTTTTTCGATGGTTAAGTATTTTTCGCGAAAATCCGCGTCTAGCCAGAAGGGAGACTATTTCAGAAAAAAAAGAATATTTTTCTCTCTTAAAAGTAATGGGACAGTTTAGCTGTATTTTTCAATCGAAATCGATTTGAGTGAAATACTAACCTTAAAACCTCTCCTTCTTGTTCCGTCCACTTGACTTCATAAACTGAGGGTTTGTGGGGAACATATCCTTGAAAAAATTGAACCAAAAAAATTATATTTTATTGTATTGTGCATTTTATCAAGTATTAAATCCCCTTTAAAGAAACTTTCAACTTTAAGGGATTCCATATTGAATTCCACCAGATCTGTCAAAGGCAGGCAGCGAGTGCATACTTTGGCTGCCTGGTTTGCTAGCCGATAAAGGCATTTAGGTATCATTGGAGTGTGTTGAAATAATTTTTTTTGTTTTTGAAATGATGTTGTCAACCAAGGAAAAACCTTTAAAAGCTAGCAAACATAGAGGTGAAAACTTCGGTGCGTGGTCCCCCATATTGAAAAGGACACACCTTGTAGGCCAATGAGTATTCAGCAAGTCTAGGAGTGTAACGAGCAGAAATTTTTCAAGCTCTCATATGAGCTCAAGCTTTTAACTAAATATTCGAGCTGAGCCAATGAAAATCTGATTTGGAACTCTATATCAAAAGTACTTTTTTGTTGTTTGTTTGTTTGTTTGTCTGTTTTTACTTTTTTACTTTTTCCAGCAAGAGAAGCAGAGCCGAGCCAATGACAATTTTGAGCTGTATTAAGCTCTATCAAAAGCATTGTTTTTTAGCTTTTACTAACAAAAGATTGGCTTAGAATTCGAGCCAGCTTCAAATTTTAGAAAATTAGTTTGAGCCCTCATTAAGCCGCTGTTTTCTTAGGCTCGCAAGCTTTTTTGAGCTTCTGGCCGGCTCGATTACATTCCTAACCAACTCATACCTGTACATTGCTTCGATGTTAATGTGCCAGTGTCAATAATATCACAGTCTTTGTTTGGTAAAAGTGTGGTTTCCACTTCGAAGTATTTGTGAGCGATATTGTCGCCCTCAAAAGGAATTTGGGAGGCGTCATCGCAATACCCCCACCTACATAGAAGTTGCAATTGAGAGATCGAAGTCATGAAAGTTACCAATTGCTTTTAAAAGTCAATAATGACATCCTTATTTTTCTGTTCCTTTTTAGATTTTAATTTAATTTGTCGGACTTATTAACCTTCCTTTTTACTTGTAAGCAGCAGAAAACGTATAAGATCTTGCATTAACAAGAGCAACAAAACGTTTTTATTCTTTGAATTTCAGCTTGTAAATGGGTCCGTTAAAAATGAAACACTGGCTCGGGTAGACAAATTTCTGTTGAAATATTACAATAAAATTAGCCAGATACAAAATTACCCAAACTTTTCTTACCCGACCCAGTTCTCCATTTTAAACGAGACCCATGTAAAAGAATCTAGATTTCCATAATTTTTTTTAATTGTCTAGCTATTTGATATCTGAGATAACGACGTAAGACTTAAGAATTTTCCTACGCATTTTGTAAATCTTTTTCGAAGACTGTTCCAAGAAGATAAAGAACAATACTACAGATAGATAGAAAGAAAACACGACATAAAAGAAAAAATAGAGATCTCCAACTCACAGGTCTGTCTCGACTGAGCCTCTGATTCGAGACTTGACTTTGCACCAACCACCCCTACTTGGCCTTTCGTCGTAACAAATTTCAGTACTTGGGTATTGGTCGCTTGAACCTCGAATTAGAAAAGTTTAAAATTTATTTTTAAAAATAAAATAATTTGATTCTGTCACTACGTGGCGTAACGGTCAAAGTGGCCGGCTCACAAACGGAAGGTCCTAGGTTCGAGCCCCCGCCTGGGATAGGAGATGGAAATAAATAGTAAATGTTTTTTTTCATTTGTTAAGCTGAATTTGTGTTTTTCATTTGCATTAAAGTGGTTGTACCCTTAATAGATTAATATATTGTATTGTATATTGATTCATGGGTCACCATAAGAGGTATTTATGTATCACTGCCATGTCTTGAAAAAAAATTCTTGTCTTTGGAGCGATGTAGTCTACCAAAGTAAAACCTTTAACTGCTGTCGAGCCTGGCGGCCTAAACTTCGGTGCGTGGCCTCCCATTCCCTTACTGTCGCAAACCCGACCTCTACTTTTTGTGACTATATGACACTGAGAAAATTCCGCTTGTGAATATAAGGGTAAAGGACAATCTCAGACCAGCCTTCAGAAATGTGAAAGCCAAATGGCAGAATTTATGTTCCCAAGACAGGAATTTTTTATGTAAATTGAAACTGGTTTGAAAAATACTGTACCTAGTTTATTGAGTTTAGTGCACAATTTCTTATAAAGAAAATTATGATGCGCTATTGCGTAGCCCTAAAATTGGGAGTTGCCTAATAAGATTAAGTACCTAATTCTTTTTTCCACCAAAAACTATTAGAAAATTAAAGTGCACACTATACTAAAATACGGATCATAGAACCAAAGCTTAAACATGTGATGTGAGCAGTGTTGCCAGATCTAGTGGAATTCCTTAAAATTTGAACAAGAAAGTTAGTGTCTATAGAGGAATCAGAAGAGAACATTTAAAACTTTGTTCCATTTTTGATAAAATTCTTCTGACATTTCTGGCAACACCGTATGTGAGCTTGTATTGCCAGATTTGGGGAGTTTTCAAAGAAATGAACCAAGAATTTACTAAACTTTGCTTAGATTTTGGTGGAATTTTAATAACGCATCTGGCAGCATTAGCATGAGAACTTACTCTCGTATTTTAGTAGTTTAATCTGGGCCTGAGGTTCCATCCATTGGTTTCTAAAAATTCCGAATTGACGCATTTTCAAAAGATGGAAAATGTGTTTGCAATTTGTGCTTTGATCAGGCGGTGGTTCCTAAAATGATAGTTCTTGAAAGTGGAGCCAGAAATGACATAAAAATTCCACCAAATTTTAAACTAAATATAGCAATTGAGTGATTGTAGCAATGCACCCAAGTTTACATTGCGACATAAAGTCAAATGGCGACATTCTTAATGTTATGTAATGTTCACAAAATTTAATGAATTACCATCTCATCTCTGGTTTTAAACTGAAGGGTGTCTCAGAGAAACAAAGTCCTTATAAAGATTGTCTGAAAGGCCCTGCCTTAAGGAAACTGGATTTCTAGGGTTAAGTCCATACGAAATACGAATTCAACACTTTAAAATAGAACTGACAGTTGCCCTAGGACCTAATGGACTCGATTTTAACATAACATTGTCAGCATTGAGATTGAGTTAAGATTGCTTGTGTTCTATCAGAATCGAGCTAGCTTACTCAATGGTTAGATGGATACAAATTGTGATGATTCAAATATTTCAATATAGACTTGCCGCAAATTAAAAAAAATTAACTCTATTTTGTACTTTAAAACGCTTCAACCTAAAATAACCTACCTACATATATTATGAGGCCGCCTGTAACCCTTGGAAATAACGACAAAATGAAAACATCCTACATGATCGAACCTTCGTATCACACTCTGAAACGCATTCTCCGTACATAGTGAAACCATTTGGGTTGGTATAGTTCACCCTGAGTCCCTCAGATATTGGCTCTCTTCTCAAGGCCTTGACTGAATATTTGATGCCCCCAATAGGATCTTAAATGTTAAGATAAAATATTAATTTTGTTGGAGTCGCTAGTGGTCAAGCTTCCAAGTGCTCAAGAGAGGTGTGGTTTGCGCCTTGCCTTTCCCCTACTTAATAGTCGTCCCCGGCACGACTGTAATCTTCTGTTCTATATAGGCCAGACTATCAGGGCAGAGGAGGGCTCGAGTAACAAGAGGTATTTGTTGCCCTCTCTCAGAACAAGGGTCCGTTAGGTAAAGTTTATTAAGTTTTAAAAGTTTTTTTTTTATAAATGACCTACATATAATTTCATTTGCCGATATTCAATGACTATTCTATATATTCACGTTACGAATGATAGACTAAGTTTAGGTTAGGTTAGGTTAGTATAATAGGTGGTGAAATCAATTGTATTAGCACTCTAGGTTGAGACAAAGCCAGATTTCGACAAAAAAATCGTAGGATTCGATAAAGCAAAAAGTTCGAATATCCATTCAAGTGTTGCCAGGTTTGGTAGAATTCCCAAAGACTTTACCAACGTGCTGAAGGCAGTATGAGACAACTTTGGTGTAATTTTGATGTCATTTCTCGCAGCACTTCATCTTACCTATGTTAGCATCCGAATAAATAGGAGATGGAAGGCAAATCTGAAATGCAAGTTTTAATAAAACTTGATAAAACTGAGTGAAGTAAATTATCTAAGTATAGGTTGGTCACTTAGCTACTTTAAGCCTCGGTCACATTACCACTGGGTCGAGTGCACGAAACCAGAAGCCTAGCTTGTTGTGCAAATGCAAAGAAGTATTTTTATTTGTGCAACTGGCTAGACTACTGGACTTTACATAAGCTACTTTCATGCTGACCCCCTTAGAAGTATTTTTTGTGCAACTGGATAGACTTGAGATTTCATGCGCTCGACCCAATGGTTTTGTGACCGTGACTTAACATAGCTGTGTGTATACCGGTTTGATGATGTCATGCAACACAAATTTAAAAAGCTTTTTTTGAATACTAAGCTTCGAATTACAAATAAAATGTCAAAAATTTAGATTTAAGATTTAATTTACTACCCGTGCGCTATCTTGATGTTTTCTAGTAACTTAATGAAGATGTTATAGGTTAGTTTAAAGCGACAAAGCTGTCACACTACAAAAAAAAAGAAAAAAAAATTTGTTTCTAAGCTATAAAAGTTCTGTCCATTAGAAAAAAAAATACTAAATACTACTTCAAATTAGATGAAATATAAGACACTTGGCATCACTGAACACCTGATACAGGTGGGCATTGAACTGCAGCGGCCAGGTTAGACCCAACACGGCCAGGTTGTATTCCCTCGTTTCGCGTTGGTAACTTGGATGAATGGAAACCCATAGGACACCGATTCCATATTTGAGTTGACGTTTCATGGGGATTCCGGCTGGCTCCCTTCCAAGAGGATCTCTATTTCGCAACCACACTGGAATACAGGTGCAAACAGGTGCAAAAAGTACAACTTAACTGGGTAGACTCAGGTGCAAACAAATTTAGACAGGTGCGAATAGGAACAGACAAGTGTCATGATAAAAAAACAGGTAAAGTAATGGTTGATCACATAGCCAATTTTCTTAGTATCTTAAAATGACGTCACACATGTAGTAGTTAAAACAGGCCACATTTAAAATATTTAAGTTGTCAGTGAAATTCCCATTCTGATATTTTACTACTAGTTGTGGTGATTTCATTGGATGAAAAAAGTTTTGACTCTACCCAAATACCTTAGTATTAAGAAAAAGACCTTAAAATTTGCATGTGATGATGTCATGAAAAATGAATGCACACAGCTAAAATAGCTGAGTGAGTAACCTTTGAATGATAAATCTTGAGAACTGGTACAAATGCAACAAACTAGAAATTTAATGTTTTATTGCCTATGTAGTTTAGCTTGTGTTTCTATCATGACTTCTACAGACGGTCAGATTTCTAACTGTCATCAATCAAATGTTTTATAACTGTATCTTTTAACATTGAAATTTTAACAATCTCAACATAGCCTATAATATTTATACATTTTTCAATTTTGAGCTATAAATATAATGCTTTCATTTGGGTAGATTTAGGAAATTGTCTCATAAAAGACTTTTTTACTCATTTCTTATCTATTGAAGAATTTTTAAAAATAGATTAATAAAAATTTTTTCATACAACTCTGGATTTCTGAACTAAATTTGAATAAAGTTTCAATTTAAAAGTAAAAAGCACAAAGGTTCAACATAGAGGCAATAAAATAAAAAAAAATTTGAAGGGCGCTAGATGACAGGGGTAGAATATTTTCAGAATATGTCTTAGGTGACTTAAAATCAACATGAGCATCTTAGTCCTGCTTTCTAATTAGTGAGGGTGCACTAAAAAGTACCACCCTCGTCCGGATACTGCCCCCATTTGGACCAATGGCAGCAAATACCTACCAGCTTCCGGTCACTTTTTTTTGGCGCCTTATGTCCGGACAATTAAAATAATTCCTTTTTTTACACGCTTTCAAGATGTGAGGTGGCAAAATGAGTGTTATGTTTTGAAATAAAGGTCAGGACATGCCTGGCATCCGGACACTTTTTTTGCCGCTTTGCGTAAAATTTCCCCAAATTACAGGATATCCATCTGGCAGAACGTGTCCAGACAGGGGTGGCATCACGAGGAGGGTGGTACTTTTTAATGCACCCTATTAGTCAGGCAGAAAATATTTTTAATTGTGTTTGATATTCCACTTTCATCTAGCACCATTTACAAAACACCTTGGTCAGTCATTGCCTCTACATTGACTAACCCGTTGCAATTCACCTTTCACTTGCTTCAGACTTCTCTCACGTCCTGCCCAATGAGTTGTCAAAGGAACTAAAAAATTAGAATCATGCTTCAGCTATCAATGTTATGAAACTTAGTTTACGCGAAAATGCATGTTACGAATGAAAAAAACTTTCTTTTGCTGCCCTTAGTAAAGTATAAGGAAAAAAACTTTAAAACCTTTCGCAACTTTTCACCACCAAAGACCAGGGACTGTATTCACCAAAGTTCTTACGAAAATCGTTAGAAAATTCCTAAATTTTGCAAGGTAATTGTAGATATCTAACAGCCAGTTTCATTTAGCTTAAGACAACATAGATAAGATGAATTTTTTTATGAAATGTTGTAAGATTTTTGAAAGAAATTTAGTGAATACCCACCCTGATATCAGCATTCTGAATCAAAGGTGGCACTGATGGGTGGTACGGTAGCTTAGTACAGTAAGACAGACGACCAGATTCTTGTTAAAAAAATTTTGGGCCACAATAGTAATGAACTAGTCTACCATACCAGTCTTCTGCTCCAGGGGGTCGACTAAACCAGGGGGTACTTTTAAACGCCCCAGAGAACATTTTAATTCCACTTTACAGTGAGATGGTTGAAAGTGATTTACAATTTGAACCTATTTCAGTTAGTTGTAGGAAAGTCCGAGCTTAAGATGCAAAAGCTACATCGTTTGTTGTGTAAACAAAAACTCTTTACTTTCGTTGTAGAGTCTGATAGGTTGTCCATCATTGCTCACGCAAGGCTTTTTATTCCAAATGTCATATTTGATGTCGTCTTGACACAGGCAGACTGCCGCGGTTAAGACATGTCTGACAGTTAAGATGGTTCCCAAACATGTTGGATCATTTTCGTGTATCTGAGAGGAGAGAGCGGGGTTGCCAGAGGCGAGGTTTAACCAAAACTTGAAAGGTCATAGTTCAAGTCGCTGTGTAAGATTTTGAAAACTAAAAATTATGCTAATCAAACCTATATTATAGATACGGTACCGAAACGGGGCAGCAGAAACTCCATTATGACAAATTAACACTGTGACAGTTTGTACATTGCGACGAAATGAAACATTTCCTTTTCATAAAGTTGCAATTTCCATATTATCATATGAAAATTTTTTTTGGCAACAGCTCGAGGAAATTCCTACAGTGTTACACTGTAACAATGTCAAATTGTCGCAACTTGCGCAATGTCATATTGCTGTTGGTCACCTTAAAAGTCCGACAAAAAATATCGTAGCTGTTTAGATGTATCATTTAATTAGGTAAACTAATTTTTTCTCTCTTTTATAAAAGGTAAGCTTATTCAACTACCATCTAGCAGGGCAGGGAGGCCTATATTCATTTACTCCAATTTTAGAGAATTCCATTTTAGAGAATTCCACCAGCAGCCGATTGCATAAACGTTTTACCATCGTTTCGTAAAGAACAGCTAGTATTTTTCGCGAAACAGCACATTCATGGAATCTAGCCTTTATTCCTTATTCTATTCATAGTTTACGAGCGTAAATGCTTTATAAAACTGACTACAGATCTGGCACCACAGACAGTCATACCTCACCAGAACCTCCGTGGATTTTGACCTCAACCACAAACGGCTTAAGTCCAGTATCTATGGCCAGGTTTTCAGAATACCTGTACGAAGCTCCACACTCACCTCGAATTGGTGGCCCTGTAATTAGGCAAACCCTTTTTACTAAGGTAAATATTTTTTTCAAGCAGAGCTATTGTAGCGAATGATGTATTTTACTAGGAAAGTAAGGATTTTATTTTGAAATAGGCTCTCAGCCACAAGCATCAATCTCTCTGTGAAGGCAAATAATTTATCAAACATCTTGAAATGAGATTCACTAATGATATGTCTCACAGGTGCTTATCCTGAAACTTTTAGTATCATACTATATGAGTTTTATATATATTTTAGGGAATTTTTTGAAAATGGTTTATCTACTGTGGAACCAAGCCAGGTAAGAATCACCTTTAGTGTCATCAAACTCGATGGTAAATGCATCTCCGTGTGTGTTAGGACGACCATTGCGAAGTGTTGTCCAGGTAGACAAATAATCTGAGGTGTTTTTCATAATGGATATAAAAAATTATCATTCACTAAAATTGTACAACTTAAAAAAAATTCTTTTGTAAAATTAAATATCGGTGCTTATATTAAGCTAGACGTAAGAGTTAGCCAAAATTATTAATAAACAATTTTATCTTTCACGTAAAACGCAACAACTTACTGACAAACTTTGGAAAGTTATAATCTTAAATGTTACAAAAGTGTGACCAAATTGCTTTCTTCATTTTGTTTCCAGTCTCTCTGACTTGGTGACCAACAGAGTGGTACAAGATCAATAGTGACAATTTTCTTACCTATCGAGGCATTTGCTGTGTCTATGAATATAGCTTAAGCCTCTGTTACATGACCATTAGGTTGAGCACACAAAACTGGAAGTCTAGCTTGTTGTGCGGATACAAAGAAGTATTTTTATTTGTTTATTTGGATAGACTTGAGGTTTCATGCGCTCGACCTAATGGTTGTGTGACCGAGGATTCAAATGTCTTTGTTTATGAAGAGGTTAGCCTATTACACAATTATTACCTGATGTAAAAAGTTTTGACAGGCAGTTGTAACGACTGACTTCTGGTTGTGTCTGAATGCTCACTTTTCTGTGAGGACATTTTCAGAAAGCTTAGAATTTGCAAACAATACTTTCTAATTACTTCATAATCTGTACACAAGGTCAATCAATGGGAGGTCGCATATCAAAACTTTTTCCGCTAGGATCGCTAGCTGTTAAAGGTATTTGTGTATTATTTGACAGAATAAATTTTTTTTCCTAATTCTAAATGATCTATTCAATCAAGGTAAAACCTTGTAGAATATTTGGTACGCGACCTCCCATTGAACAATTTGATATAATGCTTCATTTAGATAAAGTTCATAAACAAAGAATAAAGTGCCTTTTAGAAATGTCTCTCAATTATACCTATAAAAATAAAGTATTAACTTTTAATAGGATAATTTTTAAAGAAACTACATAAAAAACATTTGTCTAGGTCATTTGACTAAGCCGGTATTTTTTTCTTATAAAATAATTGACAAAAATTATCATTTTTAAGTAGGAAATCTATTCAAAAACAGTAAAATTGCATTATGCCAAATTTGCAATGTGCTAACTTTCATTGCGCTCTCTGAACTTTTTCTGGGTGGAAAAAATAATAACTTTCTTCATAAATTGATTAAAATTATATTTTTCAATGAAGGACACTCATCTACAAATAGTCCAGCTTTCAGGGTGGGTATTCACAAAATTTCTTACAAAAATATCATGACATTTCTTAAAGCATTCAGCCTATCTACGTTGTCTTAAGCCAGATGAATATGGCTGTTAGATATCTAAGATTACCTCGTAAGATTTAGGAATTTTCGTAATACTTACTTGTATATGTCTTCTTGCCCAATTGTCAGCCTAAAATGAATTTCAAACAATTTTTAAGACTTATTTTCAATCCTTTTAATTTAACTTTGATAAAGTCTATAATCTAATTAATATATATATATATATATATATATATATATATATATATATAATATAATATAATAATCTAACCTAACCTTACACGTGCAGAGTATTTCAAAATGTCGCGCTTCCCATTTTGTCGCAATGTCAAATTGTAACAAATTTACATTTTTTTTAGATTTTTACGTTAAATAACTTAACCTAACCTATTTGATGTACATGGGGACCCCCCTTTGTGATGTAATGGGAATTAAATTATTAATTATTAATGCATATATATATTAGGCTTAAGCCTAGACCCCTATTAAGAGAGGCAAAAATTCTCTCTATTGTTGAAAGTGACTATCTTTTTCATTATTTTCAAAATCATGATACCTTGTTGTGAAAATGGAAATCTCATTTCCGTATTTATTCAACTCAACAAATCGAACTTGCATTGGCTGTAGAGAAAAAAAGACAAAAAAATATGACTAAGCTGTATCATTTCATTTAAATAGTAATTTATATTTATTTATCTGGAATATCTAGCCTAGTATAAGACACACTCTTTTACTTTTTTAGCAGTGGGGCAATTGTGAGCAGTTTATAATTTAAACTATTGACTAGTCACCAAACGAACCTCATTCCACGGACTTGAATCTGCAAAGAAAAAATAATCTTTGGATAATATTCGCAAAAAAATTCATAGAAATACTAAACCATAATCCAATTCGATGATCTTGTCTCTACATAGTATAATTTAATTTGGGAACTATATAACCTAACCTAACCTAAATTATGGATTTAGCCATATGCGATAGGAAACAATTCTCATCACTGAATGTAACTAAAACCCAAAGTTTAGTTCGACAAAAATAGACTGCGACAATGCGGGAATCGAGCCATTTTGACATTTTAGATATTTTGTTTCATTTACTGACTTAAATTTTTTTATTGAAGTTTGGTGAATTCCAACTCAGATTAATGAATAACTTTGTATTCACCAAAATTTAAATCTGTTTCTTGAGTAATGTGCTCAAAAAAGTGATCTCAAATTATTTTTCTTAAAAACTTGAATTAGGCTTGAATATGAATTAAGCTGTACTATATATAACCTTGGCCTAAGAACGGTACCTTAGGCTATGGTCACGTAACCATTGCGTCGAGCGCACAAAATTGACAAGTGCTGTTTGTTGTAAAATGTCAAGAAATATTTGTAGTTTTTCAACTGGCTAGTCTTAAAGATTCGTGCGCTCGACGCAATGGTTATGTGACCGAGGCTTAGTGATGAATAGCTAGTGAGTGCTAGTGCTTCTATGTAAACAACTAATAGTCATGTTCTGAAGTAAATGGATATTTTAAAATCCAGGTGATTTTTTTTACCTGGGGTGGTTTTCAGGAAGAGTGGTATGAACCAATATGGTTTGTAAAGGTGGCGATACCTCGGCATACCATTTTGGCGAACGACCGCATCCTCATTCATTCTTTAATAATTAATTAATTAGTTATTATCATTTTAATGAAAGAGAAAATTATTTATTAGAAATTGATAACTATGTTTGTTATAATTCAACAATTCTATATTAAAAAATTATGAATTTTCTATAGGTATCAAAAGAGTTAAGTATAAAATAAATAAAGAAAGCAAAGACAGAGAAATAAAAGGAAAGAAAGAAGCAAAGAAAGAAAGAGAGAGGGAGAGAAAGAAAGACAGAAAGATAGAGAGAAAGAGAGAAGGAAACAAAGAAAGAGAGATATAAATAAAGAAAACAGAGATAGAGAGAAAGAAATAGAGAGAGAGAGAGAAAACTCAACCTAGGTAAAATTCCATCGATAACATAAAACCCTCCATACAAGTTGTGTAAAGCTTCTGGAAATTTTGCGTAAATGACCGATGGACATTGAAATGCGTAGCAATATGGTGAAGTGAATCTAAAAAAAAGTTAAATTCTTTGTACACAGTGCTGCCAGAAATTTTATCCTATTCGCACCAAAATGAAGACAAAACACTTGAGTAGTATCGATTCAAAAGCAAATATTTTTGTAATTTAACTTGGAGAAAATTCTATCAACTCTGGCATTACTGGTAGAAAAAATTCCATCAAAATCTCAGTTGAAATTTCAATTGTAATTTTTAAAAATAAGTTCTTAATTTTCTTCCATTATAATATCCCCAAAATCATCTGGCAATATTGAAAAAAGGTTAATTCAAAAAGTTTGACTTTCATAATGACCTCTGATTATTGATTGATTAATATTAAATCAATTCAATTTAATGATGACATACTTATTAAAATTTTTAAGGTTATTTGAAAGTTTTAAACACGCCAATTAAATTTTTACAATAGTGCATTAGCAGTGTTGCGCGAAATAACATCAAAATTCCACCAAAAACATCAAATACATTGCCTATCTATTTTAAAACCTTTCATTAAGTATTTAAAAATTCCACCAACTTTGGCAGCGCTTTACCCGTAATAGTACAAATTTGGTGCCCATGATGTCGTGGACTGGCTTCTATTGAAAAGAAAAAAAATATTAAGTCACACTGTTCTGACTTTGAATAAAACTAATTTGTGCAATAAGGGATTTTGTAGCTGAAATTTTGGCGCCGCGAAACTTGATCGACGACAACTTGATCGACAACAACTTGATCGACAACAACTTGATCGACAACAACTTGATCGACAACAACTTGATCGACAACAACTTGATCGACAACAACTTGATCGACAACAACTTGATCGAC
>LR037024.1:0-11610 GCA_900607525.1 Apocyclops royi
CCCCCCCCCCCCCCCCCCCCCCCCCCCCCCCCCCCCCCCCCCCCCCCCCCCCCCCCCCCCCCCCCCCCCGGAGTCCCGGGGTCCCAGGGTCTCTGGCAGTGCTTGAGGAACGGGCCATTTTAGATAAAATTGTTTTTTTAAAGTTTATTAAGTTTTTAAATTAAATTCTAAAAAATTCGATTTCAATATTTTCAGTTCGCGTCAATTTAACATTGCGACATATTGGGAACTGCGACAATTTGAAATATGACCTTCGAAACTTTTCGATCGAACAATGAGTCGCAATTTTTTCTTTGAAAAAAAATGAATAGCAAAGAAAGGGCAAGGCCTGCAAGAGTTTAAAGATAGAATCTAATTTGGGGGAATTTTAACTCAAATTATGATGTTTGTTCAGACATTATAATATTTTTTGTCAGGGGGGTGGGGGGGGGGGCAGGGGGTGTAGAAGGGGGAATTACCTTTTCAAAACAAGTTTTATGTTTCAATCAATCAATCATTTATTGACCCATGAATTACTTTAATCAATCAATCAATCATTTTATATTTATTATTATATTTTATATTTAGACTTCTCAAAAATCTATTTCATGTTTTGTTCAATTGGCTTGAAAAGAAACAAAAAAAATTAGGAAATGTAATTATAATTATCTCACAAGATTTTTCACTCAAGATTAAAAATTTAGAAAAATTAAAATTGAAATATGAAAAGATAAAAAACTGACGATAAAATAAAAATTAAACATTGATTTAATTTAAAGCGCAGAAATATTTAAGGTTAGGTTAGGTTAGGCTAATTTTTATTTCATATGAATGCTAGGCTAGGTTATATCTTATTAAAATAAAAGAAATATTATTATAAGCAATGATACATGTTAGTCATTAATTTTTTACATTTCTGTTTTGATTTGCCACATTTCAAAACGTCGAATTTTCAATATTGTTGTATTGAAAAATTGTCGCAAATCGAAAATTCTACATTGAAAATTGTGACAATATGAGAATTGCGACAATATGGAAATTGCAACAATATGGAAATTGCAACAATATGGAAATTGCAACAATATGGGAATTGCTACAATTGGGAATTGCGACACTATCGGAATTGCAACAATATGGGAATTGCGACAATATGAGAATTGCGACAATATAAGAATTGCAACAATATAGGAATTGCGACAATTTGAGAATTGCGACAATCTGAGAATGTGACAGGTTTACATTACTATGATAACGTAACCTAGTTTTAAAATCAAAACAGTTTTGATATCAAGTGTCCATCGAAGCAATTTTCAAAATATAGGACAAGGATATTTGAAATGATGATGATAAGAGAAATGATCTAACTTATTTCCGAAAAAAACATCTGTTGTTTACTATTTACGTTAAAAAACATATTTCAGTTGAACTAGGTTTTTGAAAATCATTTTTCAATCATTTTACTTTTAACTTTACAACTTCAAAATTTCAATAAGATAGACCGCTTTTGAGACAATATGAGAAATGTGACAATTTGAAATTTGAACCTTATAAATATCTACCAATTTATGAAATAAAAAAAATTCAGTTGAGAGGTTCATCAAAAAAAGAAAATAACATCTCTTTAAATAAATAAAATTTTACATGAATTTCAGACCTTGGACATCATAAATACTTTCTATATGTCTTTGGTTCATACAGACAACCAATATTCATAGATATCTACAGAACTGAATAAACATATCCATAGAACTCAATGTTTTTTGTGCTATCGATTAAAAGGTAAAAAAATCTCAGTTATAGAACTTGTCCAATATTCTAAAAGCAAGAATGCATATGATATCAGTAGTGCCAGATTTTGGTGGAATTCCTTACGATTCTAGCTTAAAATCAAAGTTTGATGTAATTTCGTGACATATTTCGTGTGAGTTGTTACAAATGTGTGTTAAAAATCCAATTCTGTCTAAAAAAAAAAAGAAATTATATGTGAAATTATATATAAGTGTGTCAAGGTCAGAGCCCACGTCTGGAAAAAAAAATTCCACACATGTTTAAAAAATTTTTTTTTTTTTACATTCAATTAAAATGCAAAATCATTAATTCTAAAAATCATTTTCATGACATCACCTAATTTAGAATAAACATTTGTCAAGAGTAGATATGAGATGAGTTTTGAGGTTCGGGATGAGCCGGAATAGAAAAAAATTAGTTATTTACGGGCCATCCCAAGTACTCATCTTACTTAATTGAAATGTCTTCTTAAATTTTGATGAAAATCTTTTAAAAGGTATTTTTGTTATAGGTATAGTATGATAATATTGAAAAGGTTTTGGTGGAATTTAGATGTTATTTTCAGCAATACTGAATATAGCCCTATTGTCACCATTCAACTAACCTGATTTAACATTACCTAACCTAATAATCAGTGTTGCCAAAAATGTCATTAAAATTTCCCCAAAACTTAACACAGCGTTATAAGTTCTTTATAAAACCTCTTGTAGACACAAAGGTGGATAGTTTCAATATTTGGTAATTTCCCCAGATCTGGCAACACTGCTAATAAGCGTGGAGCTCCAAACCCCACCTTTTAACAAAATTGAGAATGAATTAATTTGGGAAATGTCACAACAAGTTCTGGTGGAATTTTTACATATTTTGGTGAAATAATGATGTACTTTCTGGCAACATTGAAAGCAATGTCTCTTATGATCAACGATCATTTCATTCATTCATTCTTATATAATTATAATTATAAACTAATTAATTATAAAGTGTACGATAACAAAAATAATTAATTAATAATCTTACTCCTCTCTTCCCATAATGATTTTTCAAACCAAAAGGTTTTTTTCTGGGTTGGGTCTCAAACCCAGAACTTCATCTTTTGAAGCCAATGTGTTGACCACTTGACCATGCAATTGAAGTTCAATTAGTAATATATAAAATTCAGTTAATTTAAGAGTCTATGGTACTATATAAAAACTTAAAGTATTCAATCATTCAACACTTTTTAAGAATTGATTATCCTTGATATCAATCTATAAGTAGGTAGCAGTCAGAATTTTTAAATGTACTTTTTTGCTTAAATGAAAAAAAAAGATTTTTTTTTGAAAAAAAAGAAAGAAGTTTAAGATAAGTCAAGTCAAGTTAACATCGATTGAGAAAAAAATTCAGGCTTTTTTGAAAAAAACTGTTTTTAAAATTATTTTGTTATATAACAGTGGTGCCAAAACATGAAATTTCGCCCAAAACTTCACGTAACCAATTTTTAGAATCAACATTCAATATCATCTTTCAAAATTTTGGTGGAATTTTCTCTAGTACAGCAGTATTGTTTCGCAAAGGTGGATACATTTTTTTATGTTTTTATACCAGGGCGTTGGTTTTAATCATGTATAATGCAACATTTTTTGAAAATAACCACTCAAAAAAAATTATAAATGAAGTGCAAATAAAAACTAAGCTGTGTTGGCTGAGTAAAACATTTAAATTCCACCAAAAAATGCTCCATTCAAAAGACTTTTAAAATAAGACATATGCTATTTTTGATTTTAGAGAATTCCACCAAAATCTGGCAGCAGTGTAGAAGAAAAGTTTTGTTTAATAAAATAGTTTAATATATAGAAATAACAATTAAGTAAAATTTTTTAACTTTTTAATCTAACCTGATCTAACCCCATTAATATATAAATAAAAGATGTTAATTATATGCAATAATTGAATCTGGGTAATTCCACCAGATCTTGCAGCACTGGTTCCATTCAAGAAAATTTAGAGATTTTTGTTATTCAATAATTTGCAAATAAATGCACCCATATGGTATAAGTTTCAAAATGTCAAATTTTTCGTAACGTCGCATTTTCAATATTGTCAAACTGTTTTATAGTTGAAAGTAGCAAATTGAAATTCACGACAGTGCGACAATATGGAAAACGCGACCATTTGAAATATGACCATACGCACGCAGTCAAAGACAATGACATGAAGAAAAATAAGAAACTTTGTTACGCAATGGGCTCACGAACCCTCATAATGAGCTTCCTTTTTTCTGAAAGAGAAATCTTGATATACCATTTATACATTATACATTGAGTCTACTTCAAATATTGTTGAAAAAAATTGTCTTTACAAAAGCTTTTAATCTATTCAATTTATTAACTTGTTAATATATGTTAAGTACATTTCTTGAAAATATAGACAATGAAAATATATATTTTACATTGATGTATCAACAAAATAAATTCATTTCAATGTCGTCTCTATGTAAAATTTTGTTTGTGTAAAAAGAAAAAAAAACTTTTTGGTCTACTCAAGTGAACTTTTCACCTCAATTTTTTTTCAAAGGAACTTTACCTAAGAAAGTGAGACAAACAGTCTCACTGACTTCAGTATATAGTTCTCCAAAAAGTTCCTAATACAAAAAGATACTTTAATCTATATTAAATTTTAGTTCCTAAGAATGTTACAACTACACGAATAAGTTCCCAAAAAATTAGTTTTGTAAAATATTACTAGTTTCCAAAAATATGTATTTTTCTTGAAAATATCAAAATAGTTAGAACCAACCATGGTTGCCAAATGATTATTTGTTCTTCCTTTAATTCAGTTACACTGTTTTATATCTACGTTGCCAAAAAAAAAAACCAAATGTCATTTTTGGACATTCCTCAGCAGAATGTTTTTAAGAAGTCTTTCTTTCTTCATCATAAAGTATTTTTTTCGCAGTTTAAAAACTATCAATGTTAACAATGAAATAAATCTTTTTTCTTATACCCAGGCAGAAAAACAAAATTTCTCAAAATTGTGTTTTATCATTTCTAGCAATATGAGTTCGACTTGGTGCTAGCTTCTACTAGGTGTGGATAAGCTAGGGGAAAATTTGGTGAAATTTAAGCAGCATTTCTGGCAGCAGTATTTAATTATGAACAGTTGAAACTTAAATTGTTTAACTTTATAAACATAAAAAATATCCAAATAGTTCACACTTATTAGTTCAAAAAACAGTGTGATGAAATACCCATGTATCTAAATCATATTTTGGTCACACTGCTTTGGTCCCACATGCAGTGTCTTATGACCTGTTGTAACCAGTGTTGCCAGAAATGGTGTTAAATTCCACCAGAAAATAAACAAAATACTGCATTTTCCAAGTAACTGACTTCAAAAACACATTCGTGCTTAGTTTAGATTTTAAGATATTCCACCAAATCTGGCATCACTGGTTGTAACAGTTTTTTGAACTAGCAAGCAATACGGCCAGGCGGGGTGGATCGATGATTGGTTCAGGTATTTTCTTATGTTTGTGGTTAACTTCCAAAGAATCACTAATTTTTTTCATCATAATTTTTTAGGTATGATCAACAATTACTGCATTCACATGGTCAAAGGAAAATAGAACTTCAAATTAGTCGATTTTTTCAAAAGGTCACATGTGCGACGAGTCGAAGTCTAACAAAAAGTTCAATCTCTGAAAAAAATTTTTTTTGTCTAGAAAAATTATCAATTTAGCAAAGTATTGCTAACTCCGTCATGAAAATTCCACCAGAATCAGCATAAATTTTGTATTAAAACATTAAGTCTCAATTTAAGAGAATTCCACCAAATTTCGCAACACTGGCTGGGTAAGGTCAAATTTGGTGGAATTTACTAAAACAATAACTACAATCCCTGGCGTTTTAAACGATAAAGTGTCATTTCTTTAAAAATTTTTTTTGGGAAATTAACAATATATCTGGCACTACTGTTCCGACGCTAATTACCATACCTCAATATTATCATTTCACACATTTGAAATTTCGACAAATTTTGGTTTTGATGGTTGATTCTTTAGAGCATGACACAAAGCATCGATTCCTTTTATAATTTTCTTTTGATGATAATATCACAGTCATCATAGACATCTGTGGTTGACAACCAGAAAATAGCTTTTGATACCAATGGAAAAAGAGAAAGATATTTCATTTCTTTTTTTGTGACAAATTTTTCACGGACAAAAATTTTTTGATTGAAGCGTCTTTGAGGTCATTTCTCATCATGTCACATTTCTCGTATCGTCGCAACGTAAAACTAAACAACATTCTAACCTAACCCTACACCATGGGTCCGCCGGGAGCCCCCCGTTGCGACATTATGGAAATAGCGACAATATGAAATCTCCCAGTCTTTCAACTTGACATCTCAAATTTTTTTTTGGTTTACATATCTTGTTAAAAATATTTAATATGATAATTAGGCAACATGAGTATAAAAAATTTCATTAATTAGGGATAATTAGTCAATATGAACAGTGGTAAAAGCAGTGTTGCCAGAAATGTCGTCAAAATTTCCCCAGAATCTTAACAAAACACGGTATGCTTTGTATAAAGCCATCATACTGATATTCTGGTTTTGGGTAATTTCTCCAAATCTGGCAACACTGGTAAAAAAGTCAAACTAATCTTTTTGATTATATTTTTCCATGAAATTTCAAATATAAATATTTTTAATTGTACTAATGAAATCATTGTCTCTATTTAAAGGCCTTTGATGAATTTCCTAACAATATTTAATTTCCAATCAAATAGTTTAGGCCGTTGGAAGAGCAAGGAAAACTCTGTTAAGTAACAAAATGGTTTATGCTAATGAGATTTTGAGAGAATATTGGTCTGTGCCAAGAACCACTTTCTTCATTTTACGACGTTTCGTCGATTCACGAATTGTCATTTTTAAAAGTTCTTTAAAAAATCTTTCGCTAGTGTCAAATTGTCGAAGTTTAGGATTTTTTTTACTGTAAAAGATATATCATATGAAAATTCGATAATATGATCATTTGTCATATCGTTCAGTCGACAAAATGACATGCTTCGATGAAGAAATAGAAATAAATTGACAAATAATATTACTTGTAATCTATTGGCAAGCTTCATTGAATCGGGTCATGCTGTTCATTTCTTTCATGGATTAGAGATAATCAGAGGTTTTCTTCTTGATCTCGAGCCCGAGAATTTAAGAAAAATAGCCTTAATGATTTTAAATGAAACATTAGGGTCAAGCGAGGTCAAAGTCTAGAGTTATGTCAAGACAGTTACTTAACTCCAAGACAGATCTTCATAGGTTTGTTTGAAAATGATACCATTATTGTTGATGGATAATCTCGATTGTCTCGAAGAATATTCGTTTCAGCTGAGCCCTATTTCAGCATACTTTATCAGTCTGTTGGCTTAATTAAAAGTAAAGTTTTAAAGTGCTCTTCAGTGAAATGAAAGTTCTCTTTGATATTTGTCCAACGTTCCCCTTTTTCAAAATTTTTGCAGTTTCGCGGATTCGACAACCATTAGAGATGTTAGAGTTAGGATAGGACAGGTTTTGTCGGCCCGGGCCGAGCCATCCAGTTGAAACATTAAACTTGTGAAGTTGCAGCCTTTATAATAATGCAATTCTAGGTCTATAGATACTTTTATTCTTTCATAATTAATAATTCTTTTATAACACTTAGTATAATGACTAAATATATAATATAATTATTTGAAAATAATTAACTCCTAAGTAAGTAATTATTTTTTAAAGAACTTAGTTTCTTTTTTACTTATACATAAGTTTCAAAATTTAATTTCAAGAGAAACTTAAAACCAAGCTTCAGTGTGGAATGAGCCATTTATCAAATTAGAAAAAAAAATGATAATAGTTCTTCTTCGTTTGTTTTTTTATGATAAATGAATGGTCAGATATTAATTGAATCGTTTACATATCATCACGGCGCCCACATGCGGTTCTAATCTCTCTTTTTTTCTATAAATACAAAAAAAACAAAAATATTTCAGAGCTACGGATCGGTCTGATGTTAAGGGCTGGCCCTCAGATTTAGGTTAGGTTAGGTTAGGGTACTTATTTTTAAAAATTACAGTTGAATGAGTGAATGAATGAATACTTCATTTGACCCATTATTGCTAAACAACAAATTATCGAAGGTACAAACAACAATTTGATTGATTGATTTATTAGACCCATGGTTCACATTATAGGGAACTATTAAGGGTGCAACAAAATCATTGACATTTGATGAAATTTCAACATTGGACAGAATGTTTTCTTCCCTCCTTCGAAAAACTTTGTCCCAGGTGGTGGCTCGAACCCAGGACTCCTGCGTTGGGGAGCGATGCCTTATCCATTTGACCATCTAACCCCTCAAAATTCTGAAAAAGTTTGACCCGGAGCAGGGGTTCGAACCCGGGTCCTATCTGTCCGTAAACAATTCCGCTATCCATTATGCAATTCAACTCCCACTTTTTTAACTGTGACACAGTGAAAATGTGACATTATGAAAAATGACTTGGAGTCTTGCTTATTCTAAAATTTGCAATAAAAAATTTGCACTGTAAGCAAAAGAGAGAGAATAGAAAATTCACCAAAATATACATTCGATATGAAATGATGACTAAGCAAAATGTTCTGCATAACAAAAAATGAAGGCTTTCAAACATCACCAATAAAGACTTCATATTACGCTCATATTGTCGCATTCTCATCTTGTTGCAGTGTCAAATCGTCATATTGCGATAATTTAAAATATATAACGAAATTTAGCATAACCCATAATTATGGGTACAGCCCATAGCCCTGCGGCGGGCACCCGTACCCCAATTGCAACGATTTGACAATTCGACTTTTGACATTGCGACATTTTGACATTATGACAAAATGGAAATTACGACAATACGAAATGTGACAATAAAAACTGGCATCTATTTTTGCCATCAGACATCTTTGAAATTCGATATTTTGCGTTGTAGACGTTTTGCCAAGGCTCCAATTTGCAAATATTGGGTTTTAATAGTTATGTATACAGACTTGAAATAACCAGATTACAGAAAGTCGACTTAACCTAACTCATGCACATGTCTTAACAAACATGGCTGACGTGACTTGCCAATTTGTAGGACATTTTTGATAAATCAATTTTGTTATTAATTTTTTTTGCACCTGCATTTTTGATAGCAGTCTAGACTAATGGGCTCTTTTTTTTTTACAAGAGAAGTAGCTTAGTCATAAATTGTGTTTTATTGTGAATAAAAATTTTTATCTGCATTTCAAAATTGAACGGTGTGACATTTTATTTTCAAATTTTTTTTTCGAAACTTAGAAAATAATAATTTCTGATCAAATTTGACTCGAGACCAGACGAGATCAGTATTGCTTAATCTAGTGGAATTCCCAAAGTGTTTCAAAAGGGGGAACTTTTTTAAGGTACAAATCTCTTTTCAGTTTTTAGGTGGAATTTCCGTTTTATGTTTTTAGCACCACTGATTGCATAATAAGTTTGTAGGTGTAAGTTAGGAAATTCCACCAGATCCATCAGCACTGGACTTGACTGACTCAAAAGTGAATCTCATATCTTAATTAAGTCATTAAGCCATTAAATAATTTCTTTTTAGATTTGATATCAGTCAAATACTTGATTCAAAAATCAATCAAAATCTCAAACAATATTTTTATTGTAAAGTAAATGCTCTAGACTAAAGGCAAGTTCATTATTTTATTTTGAAGGAATTTCATCAGCACTTGTTTAAAGGTTTATTCAGCGTTAACATTTTACGATTAATAAGACACACATTTACACGAAATTGACAAAAAATAAAACTGAATTAATACACAAGAAAAAAAAGCATAATTCATGATCATTACAGAAAGCAAGGACATCTAGATTAGTGGAAGAGCCAATAACATACAAAGAAACTCCACAATATTTATATCGTAGTGAACAAAGTTTAAGGTTCATAATGCTTTTTAACCTTAAAAATTTTTTAGGTAGGAGCATCTTGGTATGATAAATACTTAAAGCCTCCAAGATTATAAATAGAAGGACTAATATTTTTAAAGAGGGATCTTTAAACCTTTACAACAATCCATAGACAACTAAATATCTGCGGGACATTGCTTGCTAAATACTTATGAATTTAAAAGTACGACTGATAATTTCTTCAGAATTGTTGTGAAATATTAATCTATTACAAAAAAAGCTAAAGTGTTTCAATAAAGATTAATAATTTTTTTTCGAGTCTTGTAGTGGCGCTAGGGTGACTGTAAGTGTTTGATCTCTGTTGAATGGTCGACCCATCCCTAATCTTCTTCAACTTCTTCGTCGTCTTCTTCCTCTTTGACGACATCTGCAAGATGATGATCGTATGATACAACTAAGCTGTCCCATTGTCAATTTTCTAAGCTAAACTGGCTAAGCTATTCTGCCAAAATATTGATTTTTTAAGGTTTTGTCCTTGTCTGTTGTACTCATATTCGAATAGGCTGTCGTAGTGAGAAAAATATTTGAGTAAGTGACTAGCTTATTGGTCGTGTTAGCAATTTTGGTTGCAATTTGATCCAGAGGTTATAATAATATTTATGTTGTTTTAAAGCAATTCCCGTTAAAATAACACGTAAGCCCAATAATTTTCTTCTTTTTAATAGAAATGAACAAGTTTGTGACATACCCACTTTTGCCAGATCTGGTGGAATTCCCTTAAAACTAAACCAAATATTTTTTGTATCTAAATGAAACTTTTTTTTAAATCAAACTAATTCTAAAAAACTTTTAATAAATGACACAAAATTTTGTACTGTTTTTTGGTGGAATTTTTTATCATACTTCTGGCAACACTGGACATACCTGAAGTGTGAATGCATGCACATTCAGGACACCACTGATCCAGTGTGTGAGCATTTGAGTTCAGTTCTAAAGTTCTGTAAAATTTAATTGTCTAAACAGTTCTTTTTAAGATATTTAATAGTCTAGATCATTACCTAATATTTGATTTTTTTGGTTTTTGTATTCTGCTCAAAAATTAAGTCGTCTACTAAGCTAGTGCCTTTGTCATTTAGTAAAAGTAAACTTTTACTTGTATTTTACCAGATAACCTGACAGTCCTTTTGATAATTCTTACCATTCAGTTTTTGCATTACATATAAAGATATTTTTAAAAAGGGAAATAAGCTAGATCATTTGAACTACTAAGATAATTGTTTTTTGAAACCTAAATGTTTCTGCTAATCTTTCAAGCATGATTCCGTTTCCGGACATCTCCATTCGGATGATGTCTTGCCTCGTCGACCGCCTCTTTTCCGCCATCCGGTCTTTGGCTGTAGCATCCTGGAAATGGAGTTTGCATCTTGTCACAAATCCCATTTTGTCGCATCGTAAAGTTGTTGTAATTCCAAAATTGTTAAAATAAGGTTCTTGGTGCCCCCAGGACTACATACCAGACCCATTATATAGGTTGGTTTAGGTCATTAAGTGCTTTAAAGTTGAAAAATAGAATTTTAATTTCAATTTGCGGCAATTTTCTATTGCGACAATTTGACATTTATATGAAGCAGAAAAAATATTGACAATTTTGCTAACGAAAATTTTTTTACAGTAAGAGAGATGTTGTGATAGTGAAATTCTGAAGCAAAAATGATCAAAGTGCTAGACATTACAATATATAAGAATATTTTGCTACTTTATATGGGATACTTTAGTTAAAACACAAGTAAGTAACTACTTTAACCTTTGAGTGTCTAAATAATGCTAAAAAGCTAGACAGAAAGAATGAAAAAAATTAATTTTACATTATGGAGACGGGACCAATTTCATGACAAATTCTCGAACCTGTTGCAGACTTA
>LR037241.1:0-10868 GCA_900607525.1 Apocyclops royi
GGCAAGATAGGCTGGGTTGGGGGCATGATAGGCTGGGTTGGGGGCATGATAGGCTGGGTCGAGGGTACCCCCGACCTGGGCTGTTGTGGGTTGAGGGTACCCCCAACCCACGATAGATCGCGACCAATACGGTTGTGTGACAAAGTTTTACATGTAAAACTTTGTCGCAACAACCCACGATAGGCAAGGTTGGGCGCACGATGGGCTTGGTCAGGCGCGCGATAGGCTGGGTTGGGCACACGATAGGCCACGACTAGTGGTCGTGCGCTCGACCCAATGGTTATGTGACCGAGGCTTAACTTGTTTTACCTACGTACGTACAAACATTGAATTAACAGGGATTTCTTTTTACACAAACTAACATTGTCTCAATGACCATCGATTAAGACTGTTGCGATGGAGCATTGTCTAAATAACAAAATTTGAAAATTGTAATTTTTTAACTTGAATACACTAGCTAACCTTACCTGGGTATAATTCCTAGCCCTGCCGGGGGCCCTAAACCCTGTCCTCATCTCTGCCCAGAACACCAGAACCCCCACCGCGACAATACGAATCCTCCCTGATTAAACACTTACTTTCCAACTAAAGTTGGAGTCGAATTAATGAGCTTATCTATGTAAAATACATACAGTCAACGTTGTTGACCCTTCAATGTTTCGTGCCCGCGATAATTCGAAAAGATCTTGTTCAATACATGATAACCGCATAATAATTTTTTCGTCGTTTTATTTATAATACAACTACACTACAGACTGTTGATACATAAAATAAACCCGTAACCGAAAAATATATAAAACTTTTCATCCTGACTTTGAAATCTGTAAAGACGATGAAATATCGTTGACCGCTTTCAGTTGAATCTGAATCTCATTTAGAAGCGGATCGAGGACTTCACTGTAAAGCGGATGGCCTGGTCCGTGACTGTAACGGATAATTTTAGACGCGGCTTCCAAGTGCTTCTCTGCTTCAGGCATCAGATTCAAGAGGCTTCAAAGATGAGGAAATTGATTAAGCCCCGTTCACATTTGTTTGTACGACCTTGCAACCTGTCTACGACCTATGGTTGCAAAGTTCTTTTGTGGTTTTAGACTAGTCCCTGAGCTTTGATGAAACATTACAACCTTACAACCTGTGTCCTCTTTGCAACCTCAAGGTATGAATCAAAATTATAAAATCGTATACAGGTCGCAAGGTCGTACGATCAAATGTGAACAAGTCTTTAGCTTTAACTTTTATAGCGGGCGCTAGATGAAAGGGATAAAATAGAATCAAATGTGTTTAAACCTCGGTCACATAACCATTACGTCGAACGCACGTAATTGTTGTACAAATGAAAACAAAATTTTGAATCTGTTCAATAAGAGATTAACTATTACGTGTGTTTGATTGTTTTGAAACTGAGACTTAGGGTATCTTAAATGAAATTACATCAACCTTGGAAAGGTTTGGGAATATCAACTGAATTATTAAGGAATTGAACACTATTCTAAAGCGGTTTTATTTTACGTCAAGCTCTTGGTTAAAATTTTCAAACAGTTAATAATTAAAGGGGGCTTAAGCCTCGGTCACACGCACTTCTTCGATAACGCAAAACGCACGTGTGAACAACTCTCTTTACTGAAGTAACGTTTCACAGTGGATATTAGTAATATTCTGTTCTGACTTGTAAAGCTGCAGACTACAGCGATCTTTGTTGCCGAAGACACCTAGTGTGAACGGGGCTTTAATTTTTAATTCTCTTGTTACTGCGAAAACAACTCAATAGATTTCACGATTGTTTTTGAATATTTCAAAGATGGGACCACTGCTATTAAAGTTACCACGAAATTTTTCCGAGTTTCATGAGAAGCAAGGCAGTGTTCACATCGTAGACAGGGTAGAGACGTTTGTATGCTGTCAAAAGTTTCGTCCCAACGTCCAAAGCTATCTGCCATTCTTCTTTTGATACACTATCTTCGTATAACTGTGAATTGAGTCGTTTAAGATATTTCATTTTGACTATGTAGAGATACCTGCTATCTTAAAAGACAAATCAGGGTCCCACAATTAGTGTTGCCAGAAATGTCCTCAAAATTCCACCAAAAAAATAGAACAAAATATTGTATGTTCTATCCTGAACTCCCTGTAGACACAAAAGTTTTTATTTCCGGTTTTAAGGAATTCCACCAGATCTGGCAACATTGTAATCATTATACGTCTTACGAAATTTCGCAACTTTTAAATGGTTGTCTAGCAGTTAATTGTATAAACGTTTTACCGTCGTTTCGTAATGAAAGGCTAGTGTTTTTCGCGAAACAGCACATTCATGGACTCTAGCCTTTATTCCTTATTCTATTCATAGTTTAGGAGTGTAAATGCTTTATAAAATTGACTAAAGATCATTTAAATAAATTTCAAAGATTTTGGTAAAAACGTTTTGTGAATTCGCTCACAGTTCTATTTTTAATCAAATAACTTAAATATTGTCCAACCATTAAGGCAAAGTTCAGATAGTGAAAAGAAAATTGAAAACGAATTAATTTTGTTTCTATTACATGATGTTTCTGGTAGCAGTGAAGACCATGAGTGTTCATTGAACCTTGGTCTCATAACCATTACAAGTCTTCACTGTTGTCAAAAAACCAGCATTATCAATTGTGTAACAAGACTAGACTTAAAGTACTTTAGTGAGCTCGACTCAATGCTGGTATCTTTGTAAGTCCTCCCATCTTAAGTTTGAGATGAAATGACTTACGATGATATTAGCTCAAGATTCGACTTACTTGTTCCAGAATCTCGATAAAGCTTCGATCATAGGGACTGAAAATTTTCGATAAGACAGGATAAAACTCCGAACACTGCAAAGAAAGATATTTTAGGGTTGCGCTGAATTCTTGTAACAACAGCGTGACTCGGGTTGACTGGCCATGACTCTATTAAATCAAGTCGACGACAAATTCTAAATAAAGCTTAGTTGCCTGATTTAACGAAGTCTTACCAACTTTAGAGGGTCCGGATGTCCGGCAGAATTTTCCAAAACGTTCGTCTTGAGTCGAAAATATTCGTCGTAGATGGCAGCGTTGATATCGCCGTTACAGTGTGGACACGTAACTGTTCGTAAAAAATTATTGTCAACCCATTTTGAAATTTTGATAAAATAACATCAGTTGAGTATACTTTTTTGTTAAGATTGATTAACGCATGTAGGCTAAAGATTCTTTTTTTAATGTCTGTTTCGTCAAAAAGTGAATTCCGAGATCAATTTACGGTAAAAAAAACGAACCTCTCTCTACCTGTCAAAGAATTAACTGGAACTGATTTTGAGCACTTTGGACACAAGATGGCGCCACTTTTCAACAAATTTTCTTCACTCTGGTCGTTCTCACAGGCTGGACAATTGCATTGGAAGTAGTACTGATCCTAAGTATGATTTAATATCTACAATATTTGATGAAGGTTAATTTATGTGAGCAAAACATGCTTCATTCAAAGAAGCAAACGATTACGTCATTTAAACTGTTTCTTATTCGTTTCGTAGAGAAAAGTTGATGCATCTTTCCTCAAAGCAATTTAATTTACAGTAGGTTATTACACTTCAACTTATTAGTAAATTACAATCGCTACCGAAAACGGACAAAACGTTATTTCACCGAAGTTATTTTGGTCGAAAAAAGGTTTGGTGCGATCATAAGAGACTTCGATCAAATCAAGTTCGGTGACATGATATAAGGACTGCTGAGGCGTTTTTTAAAGTTTAGATTTAGCAAGGTAACCAAATAAAACAGTTTACATTCTGTGAATAGGGTCACCGCTAAGCTCGACTTGGTACTTCACGAGACGAAGTATAATTTTCAGGCGATAAAGCGATGAAAAATTTATTGCTAGGGATGGAGAAAACAGTTTAGTTTCAAGTATAACTACTTACACCCATTGTCATTTTCACACTACCCTAGCAGTAAAGTTTAAGTTTTAACCTGATTTTTTTTTGTTTGTTGGCTTTATCCCCGGATTTATTTCTGAGTCTGCCGAAGCCCTTTTTAAACAATTCAACTTAGAGCAAGTTAACTTTTTTAAATTATTAGACAAGCATTTACTTACCATCAAGTCTTTCCTTCTAGTAGCATTTGTATTGATGAGATTCGTGTACGATATTCGCACTTGAGATAGATCACCTTGGAAATTTTCCTACAAAATAAGGGGTTTGCTTAATAAAGATCTAGTAGGAAATGACGAAAGTCCGATTCAAGCATTCGAACACGACTCGAGTCCAGTAATCTAAGACCATCCTAACACTACTCAAAAAAGTCTAAAACTGTTAAGTATTTCGAAAGATTTTTTTGTGAGTGCGGTTCCAGGGTGGATTTTCACAAACGTTTTTTTTTTTGCGAAAATTTTACGAAATTTCTTAAAATTTATCTCTCCTTGCTAGTTTATCTTAAAGTTTAGTGATTGGAGCTAAAATATATACATGATAACCACAAAAGATTTAGGAAATTTCCTACGATCTTTTGTGATTGCGGTCCCACAGTCTTAACATGGACACCTCAATGCAGCGGACGATCAGGCTCTTCCCGTTGAACACGACTTGAGCGTTCGGCCGACAGGAGTGGTCTAAGACTGATGCTGACAAGTAAAGTCCAATTCCTAAACAAAAATTTTTTATTAGTTAACAACATGTGGATAGCTTTGCTTTAAAGTGCTATGAAGTGTTGCGAGTTTGGTTGAAATTTTACTGCCTTGATATTTAACTCCTAGATTGTGCAATCAGTTTATATATTGGTGGAATTTTGACGACACTACCGGCAGCACTGATGTTGAATACATTGAATCATCCATTTCTTGTATGAAAAGTAAATTGCACATCATCAGCTGATATCTTTGTAAGTCGTCTAATCTCTAATATTTTTTCAATATTTCCAATTTGAGATGAGACGACTTACGAAGACATCATCAGTCTTTACCTAACGTCTGATATTCGTCATCCATGATGTTGAAAGAGTTGATGAGAATTTTTCCGTAGATGTCTAGGACTTCGGATTTCGGGGGTAAGTTTGCTCCAAAACAATCCTAAGTATGAAGTTTTGACTATTATCAGTCCTTGGAGACTATTGTTACAACCCAGAAGCAATGTCATAAATTACGATCGTACGATATGACTAAGCTGTTCCACTTCAATAAAAGAAGGAAAAAATTTTCGTTACTTTTAAACTGGTCCAGCTTTTCAATAGTAACGTGGGTTTCGCGTAAATTAACTTTAATAACATTGACAACCGCTAATCAAATCGTAATTTAAGCTTCATTAAATAGAGGCTACTTTGCCAAACTTAAAATATTCAGAACTCGTCGATTTTTTTTAATTCAAAAATTGATCAGGCTAACTTGAAGTACGCCGAAGAATGAGTTAAAAGCTTCGAATCTTGCAGAATCATCCAAGATTTCTTTTTGATGAGTCATTAGGTCTTCGAAACAACGCTTGGAGCCATCGGGAAGTTCAGAAGTCTCTGTAGAATCTCCGGCCTGTCATGCAATATATTGTGAAATTGCGAATACCACACAATAAAGCCGTATTTTTGTATTGAGAAAACTGGTGTGAAAAAAGTCCCAACCTTTAATTTCAAGATTATTCTTGCCATGAGCCGAACTGTGTCTGTTGGGACTTTAGGTGCAACACTCTTGAGGTATTTGCATTCGTCTCTATGACTCGGCCAGCTAGCGCGCTGACAAGTCGAGCCACAGTAATGAATATATTTGCATCCACTACAACGCTGGAACGATTTCTTTGTAGATCTGTGTGAATGATTTGGTATTTATATTCAACTATTAGTGAATTGGCAAAATTGATTGCTTTCCTGTGGAAGAACACGAATTACCTTTTAAAGCAGCCATCGCACACGGTGGTGTGTAACGGGTCACTCACTACGTGGGCAAAAGGGTCACATCTCAAAATTACAGCGCCGAGTTTCATGGTAAAATCGAAATTTAACGTGATTCTTCGATTTCTTGAAAAGATCTTGTCATTCAATGATTCATTGGGTGGGTATTCGTCGTTAAATACTAAATGGTCTTATGTGTGTTCCCTGATATTAAAATTGGACAAATTCTCTATCTACATCGGTTTCACAAATCACAAATGTCTTTATTTACTTTCCCGTTGATTACTCTTAAATAATGAGTGAAACAATTGGCTCTGACGTCATAGGGCGGAAAGGAATTCAAGAGCAACTCTATCATTGCTTCAATGAATTTTGAAGCTTTTTATGAAGAAGGGTGATTATAGTCATTCAAAATCATTATAGTTACGTGTATGTGTACTATAATTTTGAATGAGTTACGCAACATTTCTATGCATGCTTGTTCGTTGTAATGTCATCGCAAAGCAACAAACCTTTTCCTTACGAATTCTGCTTCTACCTTTTCATACCTCTATAGTCCAAATAATTGTTACCCAACTCTACTTAGCTGATGATGTATCTTGTCTCAATTTTCTAACAGAAAAGTATACTCAGGTCTGTGCTCAATGCACCAAAAGTAGTAATTTTTTTTGTAATCAGAAAATAAATTTCAATTCAAGGAAACCTGTAGAATTGTAAAAACTACACTGAGTGGGAAAAGGAGAGTTGAGAAGGGTTGAGACGAGAAGAGTAGTTGTACCGTTAAACACAGGTGAGGTTTCAAAATCCACAACGTTTTTTTCTATTGGCGCGCTCTTTGTTTGTTAAAATGACATCATACATTGTTATTAGACAATTAAATATTTAATTTTTTGTCAATAAATCAAATATAATTTTATAAGATCTAGCAATTTAATATAATAAAACTATATTTTGATGAAAAACAATTTTTACTATTTGATTTAAGTTACCTAAAATACATATGACGTCAGCACTTTTTAAACAATTATTTTTACAACTGCTGTCCCTTGGATTTGAATTTGAAATACCAGTTGATTTAAATTTGACAAGGAGCATGCGACGACCAAACAATAAATTTCTCTTGTTTTGCTTTCGTTTGGAGTGTGAATCACTTTTTTGTGTTTGAGAGATCCCTCTATTTTTTGTTCAGAAAATATTTGCTGGAAATCCAAGACTAGTTGATATGATTGAAATGAATTTGAAAGTGAGCTGAGAAAAGAATGGATGAATCAGTGAAGGCATATCTTCTGTCACAAGGATGTTACGAGTTTACATTAGGGGGCTACCCGTCAAGAGATACGAGTAACAATGAATACAACATTTTCTACGGAATCAAAAGAAAAATTGGTAAGTTGAGTAGCTTGAGAAATTTTTCAAAAGGTCTCGGTTCGAAGCTCAGAGCCTAAACTCGGCACGATTGATCACCTTTTAATGACTACCAGCTCTAAAATATTTTCTGCATCAATAAAGCAAAGAAGAAATAGCTCTCCATAAAGATTGTTCTGTTGAAACAAAGGGTATGAAATGAAATGTCACTTTAGTGTTATTCTGTGAAATTTTGATATTTAGGTTGTGGTGGCTTCGGCGTTGTACATCTTGCTGATCGTTATGTTGCCAAACCTGACGGGATTAGGAAGGATCCCACCTGGCCTGAATGTGCCGTCAAGGTTCTTACCTTGCCATCAAGTGCAGACCCAAGAGCCAAGGAGATGACAGAACGAATTAAGTAAGTTTTAATGGACGGATTCTATGAGCTGAATAACAAAAGCTGACAAATATCTCCAAACTTCTTCTTCTCAGTTGATTTTAGTGTCAAATTAAAGCTACGGTCACATAACCCTTACGGCGGCCGTACGAAACCATAGGTCTAGTCTGTTGCACAAATATGAAAATGTACTCATACTTGTTCAACGGACTAGACCACTGGTTTCGTACGGCCGCCGTAGGGGTTTTGTGACCGAGGCTTAAGACAGCTTCATGAATTTATGCACCAATAGTAAATACTTCACTCAAGAAAGAGCTTATATACTATTTTGTGTTCAAGCAACGGGCTAGACTAACGGTTTCGTACGGTCGCCGTAAGGTTATGTGACCTAGGCTTAAAAGTTCTACTCAAATACAAACGGTCGATTTTCATTTTATTTTCTCTATCGTATACTTTGTTTGAAATTTGAATATTTTATTTCAGACGAGAGTTAGAATTCAATAGCATAGATCGTTGGCACATCAAAAAGAATGTTGTCATTCCTATTCGCGTGCATATCAGTCAAAACCAGCCACCTCTCATAGTCATGGAATATTGTCCAGGTAACAATACTACATATTAAAATGTGCTTACTAAGCTTTCTCTCTACTATGATGGAGTAAAATTTTCTTTATTACCTCACTGATCTAGCTTTTCGAATTTTTGTGCAAATCATTCTTTATAAAAAGGCGTCGGTGATTAGATATTTTTTTGCACGGAGCTAAATAATTTTAAAACAATACTTTACTTTTCCGTTCATCAATAATTAGTTTACCTACGTAGAATTTATTAACATTCATGAAAATTATTTTTGATTTGATTATGAGATAATGTTGTTGTCTATTAAGGTGTTAACTCTTGTATTTCTCTTCAGGTGGAGATCTCGCAAGGTATTTGTCTACCTGTCAGCAAAGACGAGTTTCGGAACGTTTGGCAAAAAGAATTATTTTACAGGTAAGAGCCTGGTGACAGTTTTTGTCTAGAATACGAAAAGTTACAAGTTTTTGAAGACCATGTATTCTTGAAAGAAACTGGCATCGTTTTCTGTACTTAAGAACTGTAAAATAAAGTTAGACTATGTTTTAAACAAGGCTATAAAATTGAGTGAGAAATTGATTGTTGAAAATTTAAAACTGAAAAAAGTTAGAAATTTTACTATTCACAAAAAATTACATTGATTTATTTGAAAACGTTTTTCAAGTGAAGAGATCTTCAATAATTTGCAAGCCGATATTGCTAGCTGTTCTATCTCGAATCAGTTTTGATAAAGGACTATTTTATTTCTGTCTTAAAACTTGTTAGACTAATAGATAAATAGTGCAAAGCGCAGATAACCAATATCACATTACTATACGTAAGAAAATTACTTTAACAGCAACAAACCAGTTATTCATCAAAGAAGAATTTTTAGCAAAGCATTTTTCTATTCGTGTTTGGTAATATGGTTTCAGCTTTAATTAGATCTCTTCTAAACGACCCTAAACTGACATTAATGAAATTAATTAATTAATTTTGTAAAGTTCGTGTCGTAAAACATTTCAGCTGATATCTTCCTCTGTCATCTCGTCTCAAATTTTAGATGAGATGGCAAAAAAACCTCAAAGTTTTCTCAATATTTCTAACCTCTCTCGTCTCAAATTTGAGATGAGACGACTTACGAAGATATCAGCCTTCAACTTTGACTGTAGGTTTGCTCCGGTCTGAAAGAAATTCGCGACGAAGGTTTTTTTCATCGTGATGTGAAACCAGCAAATGTCTTCATCACCAATCAGACATCCGACGAAACAAAAATGAATTTTAAGATTGGAGACTTTGGACTTGTAAGTTTGAAAAATTTTAGCGTTTCTCCAAAGTCCCTAAAAAACTGTTGAAAACGCACTTACTTAAAAGAGCCTGAACCATCCCAAGTAAACCACACTCGTGCACTAAGCTAGGTCGTTTGTATAAAAATTATTTGGCCAAAGTATAAAAATGGTGAAATTAAAATTTTTTCTTCCACAGTGTTTTGAAACTTACTTATTATTGTGGACATATGAGTACAGTGCGCACTCTAATATTTTACAGTGGTTTTTGTTGGAAAAATAGTTAGGTATTTAATTTTATCAGGAAACTTCTAAGCTTAGTGCACATGCAATATTTCATTATAATTTCCCCTTTAAAAAAGGACACAGCTTAATCAATAAAATACTGTATTTTTTCGTGAAAATAAAAAAGCAAGAAAAGTTTATTAATAATGAAAATTATTGCTTTTCATGATAGTGAGATAGATTAGATTATAATTCATTTATAACATTGACTACAGGTTGCCAAAATAGGTGAAGACCATAGAGTTCTATGTGGGACCCCTGCTAGCATAGCTCCTGAAATCAACGGAAAAACCTTGTATGGGCCAGAAGTCGATGTTTGGTCATTAGGTGTTTTATTGTACACCATTCTTACAGGACAGGTATTGACTTATTTTGCAGTGACGTCAGATTCGTAATGGAATGATCAAAATGTTTTGTAGATGGCGCTAGATGAAAGGGGTAAAAGAAACACAGTTGATAATATTTTCAAATCTGAATGAATAGGCTTCAACACCAAAATGTTTATTGATTTTAAAACACCTAAGACATGTATGAAAATATTTTACCCCTTTCATCTAGCACACATTTTTGTCAGTTTGCTGCCAGCCCGCAGCAGTCTCACCGCCAGATTTCTAACCATCAACTAAACAATTTTATAATTAACTAATCTAATCTGGGTACGTCCCCAGTGCTATCTGGACCCCCCATAACAACAACTTGAAACAGGGACAGTATAAAATTTCTACTATGAAACATGGCCAGATATTCTAAGGTATTCACAGATATATACCATCACAAGTTTTCTAGGGAAAAAAAAAGAATATTTTCCACTCATATGCAGAAGATTTCTAAAATTCTTTCAGGTTCCCTTCCGCGGTGAAAATGATTTTGACACAATACGCAAAGTTCGAGAATCGCTTCATCATTTTCCAGACCCTACATTTTGTTATATCTCAGAACATGCTAAGGACCTTATAAACAGGGTGACTTTGATTTTTAATAAAAGAAGATATAAGCTGTAGTCAATGTTATAAAAAATTACAATCGTATTTTACGTCTATGTTGTCCCACTTCATTAAAAAAAGCTAAATTTTAGTTGCTTATAAAACGGTCCAACTTTTCAATCGTAACTCGTATAATACGATCGTAATTCGTTTATAACAT
>LR037247.1:16825-29273 GCA_900607525.1 Apocyclops royi
TTCTTTCTTTCTTTCTTTCTTTCTTTCTTTCTTTCTTTCTTTCTTTCTTTCTTTCTTTCTTTCTTTCTCCCTCTCTCTCTCATTCTTTCTTCTTCAATTCACTATTCTTTCCTGTAAGTCTTTTCTCCTTTCTATCCCTTTATTCTTTCTCTGATTATCTTTTAATTTTTGCCTACGCTTCTTTACTTTTCTTTTCTTCTACATTTTTTTCTCCCATTGAATCTTCTCTGTTTCTATTTTCCTTCTTTCTCGAACACATATCCTTGACCACACTTTCAAATTACTTCACATAAAAATGGACCAGCTTTGAAATGCAGTGGCTCTAGGCAGGAATGCCATTAATAAAGAGGTCAGATCTATACTCACTAAAGAACCACAATTGATTCTTTACTTATGAAAAATTTCGTTTCATAGAAATGCTTTGATTTAATGCAGTTTCCTTCAGTCATTAAATAAAAGTCTTTAAAATATTATTTTTCTTTGAAACTTGATTGCTTGAGGGTAATCCAATTCAAATTCAAATTCAAGATTAATTCCTGTTCGGTGATTTTATTCTTTGAGTGTTTGTCAATATCTTTCTGTGTCTATTTTTATTATTTTCTACCTACTTTCACTCTTATGTACATGTTTAACCTATTTTCTTTCTTTCTTTCTTTCTTTGTTTTTCTTTCTCATTTGAATAATGAACTTCGCAAGGACACTGAACTCCAAGTGTTTTCACGACAAACTCATTATTGAGTCGAAATTTTTATTGACTTGAACTGCATTTCAATCTATCAATGTCTATTAAGAATTATATTAGGTAACTACTAAAACGATCTATTTTTTTCATAGTGCGTTGCAAAGTGAGATCCAACCTAAAATTTAAAAAAAATAAAAAAAAACAAGTATCTTTGACACATAGTGTCATTTTTCACAAATGATAATGAATTCGGTCAATTGACAAATTAGTTTTAAAAGGCGGGAGATAGTTGACTTTCCTAGGTTGCCAGAAATATTACTGAGATTTCACCAAAATATCCTACAGTATAATGAATTTTGTTTATAAACATTTCACCAAATAATGCACCACTGTTTTTATCCTTCTCCAATACCTTCGTTGGTATTCGAGTCAAACAAAGCACATTAGATATTCGACACAATGAGAAAGTCGACGTATCGGAAAAAATGTACTATTCCACTAAACACTTGACAGTGTTGCCAAACAGAAACTGACAGAAACGACCAAGCTTCAAGATTCATCTTAAGAATTTCGATTCAACTCCGTTTGTAGATAAATCAATTTTTTTTCTCATGATTTCTTTTCATAGCTGGCCCACATCGCATGCTAAGACTTTTTTACCATTTTTTTTTCAGGGATAATTTCATTTTAATTTTAGTACAGAGTGTTTTAAAAGCGTCACTCCAATGCTAAAAGACTAATGACTTCCTGAGAGACAATTTGAACCATCTGGTCTTTGATTTGCATAAAGTTAACATCAAAATTTTTTTTCACGCGAGAGAATGAACTTGACTAAGATAGGTCATTTAAAATGACTATGAATTATTTTTTTTGAATCCTAATTTTTAGGTTTTGTACGAACAGTATTGCCAGATGATGTCAAAGAATACCACCAAAAATAATGCAAGGTCGAAAAGTTCCCTTTTTGTTTCGTTTTTAAGGAATTCCACCAGAACTGGCAATACTTCAGGTAAAGAGTTTTATTAGTATAGGTAGTATGAAGATAGATCAATCATTTAAAAATTTTTTTTATTCAAAAAAACCGACATCCCTTTTAAGGTCATTTTTTAACCAGTGTTTCCAGAAATGTTTTGAAATTCCACCAAAGCTTAAACAAGCTTTTTTTTCTATTACACCTGGCAGCACTGGTCCCAACATTGAACCATGAACATAATTAAGCTAAACAGTTCAGGGAAGTAGAAAAATTATTGAAATGCATTGTTTGTTATAAAGACTTATAGTAGAACAAAGCAACCAGGATTTCCTTAATGTGATGTGAATGACATCTTCCATTTTTCTTCAAAAAAATATAAAAAATGAAAAATGTGACAAAACAGTTATTTGACATGAAGTGCAAGAAGACAGACACTTTAATGATTTGCAGAGACACCTCCAGATAAACTTCTCGTGAAAATTTATGCCAACTTGTCGACAATTTCAAACAAATTTTGAAATGTGATTTAGTTTAAAATTTCTTTAGCTGTAACCGCAACTTCTTGGTCGTTATTCGAAATTCCAATGTGTTATTTCAAAGAATACTTAATATTCAGTTATCTGAGCTAACCTTAACCAACCCAATTGGGGGTCGGACCCCGAGGACACTGCAACCCCCCTTTTAGGACTTCTGCACTTAAGGAAATTCAAACGGCACCTCACACTAACTAACAGTGATGCCAGAAATGTAAGCAGAATTCCACCAAAAATGGAATAAAATGTTAAATGTTCTCTTCTGATTCCTCTATAGACACAAAAGTTACTTGTTTCAATTTTAAGGAATTCCACCAGATCTGGCACCACTGCAGCTCATTATTAGAAGACTCAATGCATTTGTACATTAAGCATTTTCTACCTAAAGTTATCTCTACCATACGAGTAATATACGTGAATGTATTCTCAATGAAATATGAAATGGTTACTTATATATTTTTACAAGAAAATGATTCCATTCAACTTTGTTTCACATAACTGTAAGATCAGTCGTGCGACCGTTTTTTCGCGGAAATCGCAATCTATCTCGTGATTAGTTGTAACTTCAAATGAGTTGTAAACAACTTTAAAAAATTCATCAGTTACATGCAATACTTTGTCGTACGCTTAAAATTAGTCGTAATTTTATTCGCACAACTAGTCTTACGACTAGTCGTGCGACAGCGTGTTGTGCGATGGCTTTGTAACCTAGGCTTTAGCACTTGATTGTTTTGTTGTATCCCAAAATGTTTATTTAAAAAAAAAAAAACGTTTCGTTAATAAGAAAATTAATTCGACTTTAACACCAAGATTCTAGCTTATTGATCTTTCGTAACATAGTTCATAAAGGTTTAAATTTTAAACAATAAATTAGAATTGTCTTTTTTTGTCAATTTGAACTTTTTCAACAAGGACAATGACAAAGGAGTAGGCCAGTATAGGTTTTGCTCATAGTTCATAAATGAATAAATATTTGTAGTTGTACAACAGGCTAGACTAGTGGTTTCGTACGGCCGCCGTAATAATGATGTGACCAAGGCTTAAGAAAATAAACTTTTAAGTTAGAGTCTTTAAAATAATATCTTTCTGCTGCTAGTGTATGAAGTATAATATTTATATTCAAACCTATATATATGTATGTCAAATATTCTTACCTAATAGAGACACCTTTTTGAAACTTCTTAAGAGTCCATGAGAAATATAAATTTCTTTCCACTTGCGATAACTGATTGGTACTACCATGCGCGCTGGTATCAAAACACCTTGATCTCTATCATATGCATAGAGAAAACTTCAGCCCAGTTCAGATAATTTACACTAGGTAACTTCTTAAGAGTGAAAATCTACGTTATTTAAAAAGCATACTTGTCCAATAATAATTTAAAAATTAAACAATGAGTATAAAAAATAATTGTTTTTATGAAATCGTACTTAAAGGATGTTCGAGGTATGCTCAGGGATTTTCTTCTGATCTTGCCTTAGAGATGTTAGAAAGATGCAGAGAGAGTTTTTGAACATTTTTTAATGCGTCCAAAGTTAAAAAATGAAAATTCTAGATCTTGGACACAGTGCTGCCAGATGCTTCATCTCAGATTTGAGAAAAAAAATAAGATCTCTTTCTAACCAAATCTGGCACCTCTGTTTTCTACAGCCTTGTTCACATTTGATCGTATGACTTTATGACTTGTGTACAATTGATAGTCTCAAGTTTTTGCTCGTTTTCAAATATTGGTTAAAAAATAGTTGCATGCAATGACTTCTCTAAGGCAAGTTCACAGCCTTGCCAAATCATTGCAAAATGTAGTTCAAACCAAGTCGCAAGGCTCATACGATCAAATGTGAACAGCCCTTAAATTGGAACAACTTAGCGGGGGGTATTCTCTTTGTGTCGATAATCCCATATTGTCGCAATACAAAATTAGCTTCCCTTTTGGTTACGGGACGAGCCCCAGGAAAGTAAGGGCTGATATAGGCTAGGTTAGGTTAGATTAGGTCAGATTGTCCTGAAACGATAAAATACATTTTTGTGACGATTTTTCATTGCGACAATATGGGAAATGATACAATTTGATGGATGACCACTAAGAAGTTTAACTTTCATAAATACCAACTAAGAAATTCTCAACCAATATTATATTAAGAATTAGTTTCGAAGAAAAAAGTTTACATCAAAGTAATTTGAAGATGTGAGATGTTCTCTCTATTATTAAAAAAATCTTAACCATCATAATTTTTAAAATATATACATAGAGTCAACAGTTTTCATGCTGATCCCTGAAACTTTATATAATTTATACACATTAGTGTTGAAGTTTTAAGTCAGTTCCAAAGTTAATTAAAATTAATCATTTAAAAAAAGATTTTTTAAGATTTCATATTTGATCAAAGATTTAATGTGCTTATTTACAAAAGCTATCACAAACTTTTCATAAAAAGTGAAATAATTTTAAACATTGCCTCAAGTAACTTTTATAAAATAGATGTATATTAGTCGCAAATTAAGTCTAATTTTAACTTTAAAGATGTAATTACACCTGAAGCTGATTTCTTCACAAGCATAAGTTAACTCAATGTTATTTAATGAAATATAACAAGCTCTGATTTGGAGTGAAATCTTTTACATTGATGTTTTTTTAATATTCTTTTCAAGTCTTTTTGAGACCCAAGTGAATAAAAACCTACACAAAAATTTTTATAGAAGCCACGCAAACAGGTTATTACCGAAGGTAGCCCAATGCTTCGGGGGAGGGAGGGGGAGGCACGGGGGGCCAGGAAGTACCCTAAAATCAGATCAAATCAAATTGAAGCAATTTTACGGACGTTTTAAAAACATCTTTTAAATGAAAAAGAAATAAAAATAATGGAAAATAGATGTCAATATCGGCACTGTCCACTTACCTAGTAATTGGCAGGTTTGGCCGATTGGGCTATGCAGGGCAGGTGATAAAATGCTCATTGAGATTTGATAACATCATTTCTGTGCTCCAGTCATAGAAATTAAAAAGTAGTTCTGTGTCAAACATATGTTGCGATTTTTGTTCCATTTATTAGGGATTGATTATCTTTTTCCCGACTCGAATATGAATCTCGGGAACAGTCATTCTTCAGAATGTTGCATTTCCCATTTAGTAGCAAGGAAAAGTTGTCAAAAATTAAAAATATTTAAAATTGTACTTTTGAGCTTTAACGAACCCGAACCTAAACTAACCTACATTTGAGGTCGCCCTTACCTATCCCGGGGGGGGGGGGGGGGCCCCGGGTCCCCATTTTGGCCATTTTTTTAGATGCCCCACGTTACCCCAATTACCGNCCATCATCTCCCCCCCCCCCCCCCCCCGCCCCCCCCCCCCCCCTCCCCCCCCCCCCCACCCCCCCCCGGGGGGGGGCGCCACCGCGAACCCAATCAAGACAATATGTTAATATCAACAACATAGACCTATTAACATACCTTGAACTCTGATATATCTTTTAGTTGTGTCTGCGTAGATCAATTTTTTTAAACTCGAATTTTATTCTTCCTACGAAAATATTTGGGTTATGACGTCAGACTTAAAATCATCGTCTTGTTTGCAGTGTTGTCAAATTTGAAGAATTATCTTCAAATCGGAAATGATTTTATTTCATATAACGGGGGGGGGGGGTTAATAAATTTTGAACAAATTTGGGCAAATTTTATTTGTGAAATGTGGAGANNCATCCTATCCCCCCCCCCCCCCCCCCCCCCCCCCCCCCCCCCCCCCCCCCCCCCCCCCGGCGTCGCTTAAATAATTTTGATCAGATTTGGGGAAATTTTCTATTAGATATCTGGCAACATTGAAGAAAAGTTAAGAATTTAGTCTTCATCCACATTACGATTGAGAGTGTCTTGTTAAGAATTCAAGACACGTACCTTAGGGGATACCATGATTAAAAAAACTTTTTTTTTTGTTAAAAATAAAATTGTAAAAAAAAAATTCAGTCAAGAAAACAAGGATTGTAAAAATATGGTCAAAAAAATTTCTTTTCTCGTACTTTCGACCTTTTTTTGATAAATAGTCGTAATTTTTTTCGACAAATCCCTGGGTGGCCGGTCTTTGTCCCCCTAATTGGTACAAAGAAAGACAGAGACTAAAGAATAGAGGAGCAGAGAAAAACAGAAGCTATAAAGAGAAAATAGTAAATGACAAAAGAGGATTAAAAGTAGCTGAAGGCCTTTTAGATGCTTTGAATTTAATTGAGCTTAGCGTTTGTTGTCAATAGATCAAGGTAAAAAGAATGGTTGCCAAAAGAAAAGAACCTTAAACAAAAAAGTAGCAGAAAGAGATATAAAAAAGAGCACAGATAGACGAGAAACAAATAGAGAGAGAAAAACTGAAACGTATCAATGAAATTTATTTATAGTTGTGAAGCACATATGTTACCTATGATAAAAAATCTTTATTTCTGAAATGTATGAAGTCGATTAGTTTTTGGATTATCAATTTTTTACAGATATTGTATTTTATAAATGCTTTCGTAACATCTGTCTGTGAGAAAGTTTAGAAACCCTGAAATATTATTTCTATTTTTATTTGATTAATGATAAGCTTGCCTGTTCTACAAGTTAAAACAAAGAATACTGGGTCATACATACCTAACTCATTCCAATGAGACAGGTTATTAAATGAGATTGAGTTATTTTTTTATCAAATGGAGAATTGGGTCTAATCTACATAGCTCGTGGTTGTTTGACAAGTTCTCAGAAATACCCATTGCAAGGGACTATGGTTCAAAGTATGGCGATGCGACAAGGATTACTTGTGTGAACGAAAAGACCCAAGTTGGATGTAAATAATGAATGACTCGTTCCAATAAAACTTTTATTCGCAAATGTGAGAAAGACTTAAGCCTCGGTCACATAAACACTACGACGATCGTACGATACTATATGCTAGGCCCATTGATTTTCTATGAAAAAGTACTTATATTCATATAACGTGATAGACCATGGTATCGTAGGGCCGTCGTAGTGGTTATGTGAACACGGCTTTACTAATAGCAAAGTTGTCTCAAGTGTTGCAGAATATTCACTTGACAAAAAGTTGTCAAACTTTTGAAGGGTTGTGAAATACTGTCTGAAAGGACAGAGTCATGGGGCTCTCCGAGTGTAGGATAGCAGAAAACCAAATCTAGACTTGCGTGGATGACCGCATTTCTCCCCTTGCCCTTTAAGTGTCAAAACTTTTCTACCTCCTGACATACATAAACAGCCGTTATAGACACATGTGGTGAATGCATGGCCTAAAACATGTCGACACTTATCTAAAGCTCCTTAATTGAAGGTCAAGCCTTCTACATGCAAATAGTTTACAGTTGAAATACACAAAGTTACCTACAGATATTCTATTTTAACAATTTCTCATTAAAATATAAATTAAAGCATTGATTATGACATTAATGACTTGATTAGAAGCCTCAATTAACTCCAGTTTTTGTAACTGTTGATTTCAGATCTCGTGATGCATAAAAAATTAATTTTTATTCAAAATATGTCTCTGCATGATTGAATTCATAAATTAATTTCTCGTTACCACAAACCTTCATTTCAATCAGTTTCTCATTTGTAAACATTATATTGTTGAAACGGGGTGATCTCATAATGTCGCGTTTCCCTTTTTATTGCAATAACACAATGTCGTAATTTTAATCTTGTCGCAATGGTGTTCCAGTGCTTTGGGACTTGTTTCCTAATATTCAGGTTAGGTTAGGTTATAACTAGTAGTTTAAATTACGCCTTGTATGAAAATTGTTTAATTTTTTAATAATAATGAGAGTTATCAACATTTTTTACGACGAAATACAATTTCAATTAATTTTTGACAAAGCGTGAAACATAAAAATAGGGTTCACTTGTTCATTCATATCTTTGAATTGTTTGTTCATCGTTGAAAAAAAAAATTCACGCTCTGTCGACTAAACCGGACCTTCAAAACTTAACAATGTCACGGCAATTAACATTTTTTTTTTGAATAAATACATTGCCTTGACTGTTTATACTTAAGCTAAACCCTTACTTAATCCTTCGATGAAATTTTCTTCTTCTAGAATATTAATGCGCTATTTTTAGAAATTTATATTTACTCGGAATTTACGTTAACTTTCGATTTATTTGATTCGATCTTTTTTATGCGTCCTTCCTGCAACACAAGTGTTTTTAGTCATTATAGGCAAGGATCACTTTCAATGTTGCCAGACTCGGTGGAATTCCCTGTAAAATGAAATTGTACGAAACAGGACATCTTTTAAAACATGTTTTTGTTTACATTCTGGTGAAATTTTTGTGGCATTTCTGGCAGCACTTATAAGAATAAAACGTGGCTTGAAAACATTTATTGTTCGTCACATCTAACAAAACTACATCTGTTCAGTCCATTAAAAGTTCCTTCAATAAAATATTGATATACTATATGATAATAACCTTATAAATAATATCTCTCCAATAAAAATTCTCAACGGAGAATTTTTTATTTTCAAATCTAGTATTTTGTGAAGTGTACAAATGTACCCAACTACCAGTGCTGCCAGAGATGTCATCTAAATTTCACCAAAATATTTGTGTATCTTTATTAAGCCTTGATTAGACACAAAGATTTATGGTTTAATTTTTAGAACGACACCAAATCTGGCAACACCGATTGAAAGCTAAATTTTTTCTCATGCATTTTCATACTACATCGGTCGCATAACCATTGGATCGGGCGCATGAAACTTCAAGTCTGATTAGTTACTTCTATTCATAAGTACATCAAGTTATGTGATCTTGGCTTATGCCTCAAACAACGCTGTTACAGATTTTTTGAAACATCTAAAATTTCAAGCCTTAAGATAATTTGGTCAAAAATTAATAAAAAAATTTCCTAATAAGTGTAATTAAAAAAGACTTGAGAGTTTGTCGTCAGGTTTTATATAATAGATAGAGCTCGCTGTAGATTTTAGGTAAATGGTCAAGTACATATCAACTCTATAGTGAGTACAAATTCAGTCACATAAACTTCTTACGAACCTTGCGACCAGTTGTGCGACTTGTCGTAGGTCAAATGGTACAAGCAGTTCTACAAGGTAAATATTAAGAGTAATTTTTCGTAACTAGTCAGTCGAAAGAGTTAAGTTGAGTTTGACATTTAATGAATTTCACCAAATCTGGCAACACTGAGCTAGTTGTATAGGTGGTTATGAGACTGCGACTTGAATGAATAAAAATTAACGCTACTCTCTAAAAAAAGTCATGATTAATTTCTTGGTCACGTTAAGAGATTCTGGTAATGAAAGAGCTTGATAATAGTGATATGTCGACTTAAAAACGGAATCGAGACCTAATCAGTGATGACTCAATTGGAACTTAACATAAGTCAAGGTTAAAACATAAATTATCAAACATTGAAAATCGAAAACATTTATATTAAAATCATTTGTCATTGCCCTTATCATCGAATTCATTTTCGTCAAAGCCACGTTCAATGCGAGTATTTTCAATCAAAATTCAGTTCGATGAAAAAAGGTTCGATGACATTGGGTAAGACAAATTATTTAATTCTTAAACTCATTTTCAATCACTGATATTAAAATAAATCTATTTTTGTATTTAAACTTTCAAGGGCAAATATTATTTTCGTACATTTTTTTCGGCAAATTTTAAATGAGATTTTCTTGTTGGTATGAAAAAAATAAAATCTATTTGTTGCTTTTCACAGGGCTAGCTTAACGAGCAGTAAGAGCAATTGGTGAATAATTGAAGTCTCAGTGAAAACTTTGTACAAAATGATGGAGTCCGTCAAAATAGTTGACTATGCATTCAGTATCTCCCGACAGCAGGGTTCCTGAAAAAAAAGTTACGCACTTGTTTAAAAGTAAATTAAATCTATTTTAACAAACGATCCAACTTATTTAATTTTAACATTTCAAAAAGTATATCACCGTCGCTAAGCTGATGCGTTACCTTATAGAGGAAAAATATTTTATTATTGACAAAAGGTTTGACCATATTCTCAAAAGTTCTTACAAAAATCTAACGAAAATTCCTAAATCTTAATTGTTAATCTTAGATATCTAACAGTTTTATTCATTTTCTTAAGACAACATAGAAAAGAAATTCAGTAAGATTTTCGTAAGTACTTTTGTGATTACCCACCCTGGTGAATATCTTAGATATTTATAAAACATTTAATTTACTAGAGGCATTCTAAACAACGACATAAATATTAAACTTTTCTTAAGATTTTCGCAAGAAATTTCTAGGAACACCCACGAACCACATCTGGCAGAACGGTTGTGTTTCGAGTTGTCACATACCTACTGTGCAATTGTGTCAAGTGGAACAACTAAAATTTTAAAACACGTAATAACCTAACCTAACCTAACTTAAAACACCAAACCCGACTCCTAACCTTGTTGGGGGCCGGCACCACCCCCATGAGGACAATAGGAGAAATGCAACGTATTTATATTGCGACAATACGGGATATGAAATCTAACCGGTGTGTCGTGCCCTTTCGCGAAATATGAAATCAGATACCTGCTGACCATAATTTCCAAGATAGTGTTGATGTTGTCTTCCAAGGTTGCCAAACGATTCTTTTGCTGGGCAAAATCTCTCTGAATTTCATAAACTGTCTCAGAAACATTCTCCAATGTTACCTTACCCATGTTCTGAAAAAACAAAAAAAAATTATTCATTAAACGACTGACCTAGTTTAATGCTTAAAACTGTATTTCAAAATTCTTAAAGTATTTTTTTTGTTGACTTTTAAAGAAGAGACCTGCCTCTATGTAACTAGCACAAATAATTTCTATATAAAGAATATATATAAATGTTTAAATGACTCTTGTAGACTGTATGAAAATTATGCTCTTTTTGATCAATGCAAATTGATATAATTTATAGGCATTTAATTCATTTGCATCATAGATAAGAAGCGGCTTAATATAGGATCAAGAATAATCCGTTTAGATTTAGCTGATTTAATCCCTGGATTAATGAATCAAATCAACTGCTTGAAAATCTCTTAGCGAGTTTTTCTAAACCAAAAAAATGAGCAATGTAGCAGTGGTGCCAGTGATGTGCCAAATATTCCACCAAAAAAATTAACAAAGTATGTATATAGGTATCTATCAAAAGTCTATCTAAGTCCTTTTGAAGCTCAAAAAATTCTAGATTCAACTTCATGAAAATTACACCAAATCTGGCAACACTGGCCATGTGATTATTTGCTCCCAAACAGGATCAACCAGTGTGATCAAGTTATTCTTTTGTTTTCTCTTGAACTAAGTCACACTGAATTCTGACCTGGATTTGTTTCTGCTTGAGTGAGACGAGTTCTTTTGCACTTTTGACGGTACTCTCCTTGATGTAAAACGTTTTCGCGTCTTTTCGACTAAAATTCTCGCTACCCCCAAGAGCCTTGTACACCTAAGTGGCAGAAATGTACAGTCATATTTCAAATTTTCAAAATGTCAAATTGTTGCTATGTCTAATTTTGTTGCCATGTAAAATTGTTGCTATTTCAAATTGTCGCAATGTCAAATTGTCGCAATGTCAAATAGTCGCAATGTCAATTGTCGCAATGTCAAATTGTCGCAATTTTAAATTGTCGCGATGTCAAATTATTGCACCTCCCAAAATAAAAAAAAGTATTTCACAAATTTATGAGATAACCTGACCCTAGCCCTGCCGGTACTGGGAGAATATAGGATAACCAGAAATAGATCATGGCTGCCCGCAAATTATATTACACCAGTTTGAGCCCCATCGTGAGTTTAAGAGAAATAAAATAATTATTTATGTTATGTACAAGTTTTTCTTGAATTCTTTTATAGATTTCTTGTCAAAGTGCAGAGAGACCTGATTTGTACGATGAGTAAATCTAGTCACCTTGCTAGAGTTATGTAGTTAGCAACGTGGCTAGCGTTTAGAAAAAAAACCAGACTTTGAATTTTAAAAAATGAATTCAAAGCGAGTGAACTTTGACCTTGAGAGGTATTTTTGTTTTCAAGAAAAATTTTCTTTAAAGCTTTTGATTGTGTGCGGACTTAACTTAACTTAATTTTTAAACAAGTTTTTTTTTCTAACCGATACTCGAATGTTTAAAATTAAAGTTCAGTCAATTTTGTGGAAAAGTTTCTAACAATCGCAATTTTTATAATGTCGCAATTACCATATTGTCACAAAGGGGGGGGGAGGTTAGGTTCGTGTTCCCCGCGCAAGGCTAGGTGGCCTGACACATAACAGAGTTCAGGTAATAAGGA
>LR040964.1:0-10849 GCA_900607525.1 Apocyclops royi
CTTGAAAATCAAACCAATGTTTAAGATCTTATAGTATCAAATATTTTATATTGATTTTTTAATGACTGAGTCATTCAAGCTTGATTGAATATCCTTGTTGTATGACTAAAGGCGTCATTCAATGGGCATGGCTTCATTTGACCGACAACCAGTGTTGCCAGAAATGTCATCTAAATTTCCCCAAAAATTTAACAAAAGAGTGTATGTTCTTTGATAAGTACCCTTTGGGAAAAAATGTTTTTGGTTTTGATTTTGAGGAATTTCCCCAAATCTGGCATCACTGCCGACAACTCACTTGATCAACAAGTACAAAAATGTATCTCTTAAGCAACAATAGCATTTGATCGGCGATTATATATGGTTATACACACAATGTAAAAGTGAAATATGTGGTTTATGTCAAAAGGTCAGAAAGTCAAAAGGAATGTCGAATTAAAAGTCCTTATTTGTCGGTCAATTGATTGTCGGTCAAATGAAGTACTAAACCCTTAAGACTTCTTATTATGTGAAAACCCCATGGTACGTTAAATAAGCTAGGTCATTTTGTTGTTAAAGATAACCTTCGTGATGGTGGGACAGCTTAATGAAATCTTACTTATAAGGCTGATGCTATGTCAATTCAATTTAATTGAAAAAATTACTAATTGTAAATAAATTTGGAACTCTATTAAATGTGAATTCACTTGAGTGTTGCCAAGATTGGTGGAATCAGAAAATGTATACTGCACCATTTAAAATGTATTATGATTTTTTTTGGTGGAATTTAATTGGCATTTCTAGCAGTACTGAATTTCACCTGAACAATCATCCCTTGAGAAGAGGTCCTTGCAAAGTTTGAAATCGTTGATGATAACCAAGAGGTTTGGACCATTCCAAATTGATACCTTGATGGTTTTAAAGAATTTTTGACAGAATTATTCAAGTAAAAAAACCCCAGTAAATGACCCCAGTGGTGCCAGATCTGGTGGAATGCTTATAAAAATATGTAGCTAAACATGAGGATATATTCTATTCACATTTTGGAAAAATTTTGATGACACAGTCTTCTAGAAATCTACAAATTTCTGCGTTCGAAATTCAAGGTTTATTGGCTTAACAGTTTCTACCTAACCATAGACATTGAAAATATCTAGTTCAAACATCTGAGTAGAACCAAATATTGAAATTAGACTACTTTTGGTGCTCCAGTTGGGACCAAGTCAGAGTGACCTAATCATAAATGTTTCTGTATATACTTCAGTCACACTGCCTTGGTCCTATACACAACAGCAAAAGAGCGTCGGAAAACATTTCAGTGCACGGTCTATCTTTTCATGTCTATGGAACCGTACCAAATCTCCAAAGCCGTTGGCAACATGTTTAAGAACCCCGCCGATTCCACCAAGTTTCCTCCTTCGGAAATACGGAATGGTGCCTAAGTTAAAAACAATAAACACTAAGTTGCCGTATTAAAAGACGGAGAATAAACAAGTTAAAAAAGCTGGTGTGTTAGTAAAGCCTTGTTCACATTTAATCGTACGACTTTACGACTTGTGTACCACTGATTGTCTCAAGCTTTTATTAGTTCTCAAATACAATTTAAAAAATAGTTGCATACAATGACTACTCTAGGGCAAGTTCACAGCCTTGTCAAAGCATTGCTAAATGTAGTTATGACCAAGTCGCAAGGTCGTACGATCAAATGTGATCAGCCCTTAATGTAATAGGTAGGCGTGTCCTTTAGTAAGAGATGGTTTTTTAGCGAAAAAAAGCCATCTACTTCCTTTTGTGAAAAAAGTTTTATGTTAATGGTAGTGAAACGGCTTATTGGGATCATCACATGATTGCAACTTTGATTTAATTTCTTAATGAGGTCTCAGCTATACAGTCCAGTGTTTCTAGATTTGGCGAAATTTCATAAAATATTCTTACTGGATGAGAAGGCGTTTTGCTAAAATTTAGGTTAAATTTCACACTGAGGGGGTGATATAATATTTCATCAATATCCACACTGTTGCAATGATAGTCTGGGCCCCGGTGCAGGGCTAGGAGCAGGTCTCCTGATGTAGGTCAGGTTGATTTCGGTCAGGCAATAAAGTTATAAAATACAATTACTTAGTTTGAGAACAGCGGCAATTTTATTTTGAGTTAATATGAAATTTGTAACAAAAATACACAGTGTAAAACCTCGGTCACATAGCCATTGAGTCAAGCGCACAAAACCATAAAAGTCTTGCTTGTTGTGCAAATACAGAGAAGTATAATTTTTGCTCAACTGGATAGACTTGGGGTTTCGTGCGTTGAACCCAACAGGAGGTTGTACCATTTGTCTGAAAATAAAGAAAATCCTAATTTCAAACGATCTATTCAATCAAGGTAAAACCTTGTTGAATGTTTGGTACGCGACCTCCCATTGTTATGTGACTGAGGCTTAATTAATGTCAAAATATGAAATCATTTTTTTTACCTAAAATTAAGGAAGCAGGAGGCCCTGGTGGAATGTTTGAATATTTCGAATTCTTGATCTTAATGACCAGAAAAGAAAATGTCAGAACAGCGATGACGATAAGATAAAAAATCATTTTTTTCTCACTGCAAAGTCTTAAAAGTTCTACGGAAGAATGAAGATTTGAAATCAAGTTGTCAAATATTTATTCAAAACTTTGTCATCAGCTGAAATTTTCTAAACTGTATCAGCTTAAGTCATATGGCTTAAGACTGACTTAAGACAGGCTTAGGCTCATTTTTAGACCCGTCTAATGAGAGATTAACAAGCTGATCCAATGGTCAATGTAAGTCAGATGCTGCCAGCATCGTGATATCGAATTATCATTCTTAGTCAGTCTTAAGACAAATGTATTAAGAAAAGCTTCAGACACAGTTAAGCTCAGACAGTTTTGAAAATTTCAGCTAATACGATAAACTCCTCTTATCTTTGCATTCATATTACGTCACACGTTGCGCTGATTGTAGATTTTGATCAGCATGGATACTAGTAGTGGAGCAATCTTCTAGATAAACAGTGTGACTTTTTTTAGACAATAGCTATCTAAGGGCTAGTAGATTAGGTTTTCTTTTTAACATAAGACTATTATTAACTTTCTATAAATTTAGTATGTAATTGAAAATTAGATATTAGCTATAATTTTCAAAACTGTCTAAGCTTAAGTGTTCTTAATTTTTGGACCTGTCTCATGGTAGATTAACAAGTTGATCCTAGAGCCAATGTAAGTCAGATACTGGCAGAATGGTGATTGCAAATTTTCATTCTTAGTCAGTCTTAAGTCAAGTTTCTTAAGATAGTCTTGAGACACATTTAAGCTATTATTTTGGAAAGTTGATCTTTGGGCAAGGTTTTGGTCGAATTTTTATTGATTTTCTGGCAGCACTGCTGTGAATGTCTGCTTTTTCAATGTTCTCCATGAATGTTCTCGCTGACTTTGAATTAAGTTCAACAATATTTGAGAACGTTTTTCTTCATCTTTAAAAGTATTGATATCATTTTCTTGTGTTCAATGCCGAAGTTTTTACTGTCGCAATATCAAATTGACGCGATGGGTGTCCCTGTGCCCCGGCAGGGTTAGGGCCAGGACACATTGAATGAAACCTTACCATTGAAGACAAGACAAAAACAGGTCCGCTAAAAAGTGCCTTGATGCCTCAGTCCCTCACGAATAAGCTTACGGGTTATACATTGTTATGTTTGGGGAAATCTTACAACAAGGAATCCTAATCAATGTTGCCAGAAATGTCATCTAAATTTCCCCAAAATTAAACAAAAGAGTGTATGTTCTTTGCTAGGGCCTTTTTGAGCCCAAAAGATTTACGTTTTGATTTTTAAGGAATTGTCCCAAATCTGGCAACACTGCATCCTATGTACAACTCGTCAGTGACAGTGCCTCACAAACTAATTTTTTTGCCTGGTTTTATCAAAAAACAATTTATAATAAGATGTGGGGCTATGTTTTACTCTATTCTAGTTATTTCAGATGGAAACCTACTTTATGTAGGTAGATATAGCTCATAGTCAGTTCTGGCTTTTTGAGCATAGTTAAAACCTCGGTCATATAACCATTGGGTCAGGTGCACAAAATCTCAAGTCTATCCGGTTGCACAAATTAAAAGACTTTTTTGTATTCGCTAAACAAGCAAGACTCATGGTTTTGTGCACTCGACCCAATGGTTATGTGACTGAGGCTTCAGACTGAGGAATACTCATTGCTGTGAGGATAAAAAACTAAGGAATAACGGTGCCCTGTTTGAACCTTGATGCCACTGTCCTTCATACACTACTTCACAATTTATTAGCTCCAACATTTTCCATGCTCAAAAATAGTCCATGAAGCTGCCAATGTACCTTGATGTCATGGTTTTTCATGCAATAGCTTAGATGACAACCTGATATCTAGGTAAAATGTAAAATTTGAGGAAAAGTTTGGCACAACTTGTCTATGAACTAGTCTGTGAGGGACTGAGGCATTGATGCACTTCTAAATGGACCCAATAGAGAGATCAAAACTGAAAGCAAATTATTGCTTTTTATATTAAAAATTTTGTGAGTGCTATTAGGGGTATCAAATAATTGGCCAAGCTAATCTCCCCATATCTGTCTCCAATCTTTAATTCAGTTGATTGTCAGAAAAACAAGGCAGTTCAATCATAAATGCTTTAACAACACAGGGGATTGATAATGGGAGGCAACACACTGAAGTTTGGGGTGCTAGGTTTGTTAGCTCCTAAAGGTTTAACCTTGGTTGACTACATCATTCCATAGACAAGAAATTTTTTTCAATACATGCCAATGATACCTAAATACCTTTAACAGCTAGCAAACTTAATGGCCAAATTTTACAAAAACAACCTCCCATTGATAGTAAAATGATAGTATCACTTTCTGGCTTTGGTCATCCTGGACCATGACAAAAGCAAAAAGCAGAAAATTTAAGACATTGGTACATTCATGATAATTACATTTATTTTCTAGCAATACAGTTCATATACCAACATGAAAAAACGTTTTATGTACTCATAAGTTTTTATTGCTTTTTAAATAAAAGTCATAAATATACTTTTAAAAAAATTCTCATTCATTTTTTTGTGACTGACAATTTGACACTTGCTTAGAAATACTACATACCAATGAAACTAAAAAAAAAATAGAAACATATGCCGATTAGAACATTTAGTAAAAATTTTAAATCTTATATCCTTTTAACAATTTGTACTTGGCAATGATCTTGTCTATTTCCTTGCCCGCTTGTGACAACTCATTTTTTGTATATGCAATATTGGGTCCAAATTGAATGATACTCCAAGTAGACAACGTCTGTAAGATAATTACAAAAGCACGATCAGTTTTTATGAAGATCTTAAAATTCTGAGGGTAAGATTTTTTTACATCTTGGTGTAATTTAAACAACAATTTCTGGCAGCCCAGCAAACTTAGACTTTTCACTGGGAATAGACTTATGTTTAGACACTGAGGTTTGATTTTTGTGAAATTTAAACAAGACCTCTGGCAGCCCTGCCTTTCTTACCATTCCGTAACTTGACGCAGACACTGACTTCAGGCTTTCAAGAAATTTCTAGAAATAAAATAAAGAAATATATACACAGGCTGATTTCAAAATTATGAAATTCCAATAAACGGTTGCAATGTGGGTCAAGGTACTAATGTACCAACTTACGATTCTGGCACCAATAAATACATTTTATATGGTCATAATATTCAAAAGACCATTTTGCATTTGGTCGCAATTGTAAAAAGTCGCCATATGTGTTTGTGAATTTTTAAAAGCATCCCTATCCTAACATAACTTAATTTTTTCAAGCCAACAGCTATCAAAATAGTTTTAAAAATATTTTTCAATTTTACTATTAAGGAGTGTGGGAGAGCGGTGTGGCTCTGCATGTTAGACCCAGCCAATGTGATCAAAATGTCAACTAAATAAGGTTGTTTTGGTCCCGCATGAAGTGCCAAATGACAAGTTGTAACAGTTCTTTGGAACTAATATGTTACGTGAGCATGCAGGCTGGTCATTGATTGGTCTAGGTATTGTTAATGTCAATAGTTGCCTCCCCATACTAACCACTTCATGAATTGTTTCAGAGTTTGCTATAGCACTAAGGTAAGCTTGGCGAAGTGTGAAGTTCTTGAAGATTGCTCCAAAAAGTCGGCCAAAAAATCCAAATAACTGGAATTAAAATGACCACTTCAATGTAATGGTGGTACCAAGATTGATAAAGTTCAGGTTGGCCACTTAACCAATTTTCTGAAAAACTTCATATGACATCATCACGTGCAGGTAGTAATTAAACCAGACCAAATATAAATTGAAGTGTAAGTTTTTACTGAAATATCATTTATATATTTTACTAGAGGAGGCACCAAAGTTCTAAGGAAGAAAAGATTTTGAAAAAAATGCCTTAGTATTTGAGAAAAAAGATTTCAAAGTTTGCGTGTGATGACATCATCAACAATGTAGGCACTCAGGTAAAGTGGCTAAGTGACCAACTGACCAACCTTTACTTTATCAATCTTGGGTGGTACTACGTAAATGCTTTTCACTTCAAAAAGACGAACAATATCTATTTATGGATCCACAGGAAAAAGGAACTATTTTTCTTATAATATTGATCTGTCGCAGTCCCAAGATGTCTCAATTTTGAATTCTTACAATAAACAATGTGTCCACCATTTTAGAGGTATCCTTCGTATCAATATTCGAAATAAAAGATTCCATGGTTTGATTCTGTTGAGGGCCAACATGCAGTCTGAAAAAAAATTTTCTTTGGAAGAACTGAAATCAAGTAGTAAAGTGGGGAGAGGTTTAGTGACTACTTATTTTATCGTCCGCTGAATATCGGGTAATGTTGATGCATTTCTTACGTCTCATGTTCTTTGTATTAATTAAAAATATATTCAATTTTTGGATACCTAAGAAAATTGCAAAGGGGGACCAAGCACCAAAGTTTTCGCCACTAGGCTCACTAGCTGTTAAAGGTTTTACCTTGGTTGACAACATCATTTCAAAGACAAGAAAATTTTTTCTATGCATTCCAATGATACCTAAATACCTTTAGCAACTAACGAACTTGGCAGCCAAAGTTTGCACGGGTGGCCATTAGTTCTAAGAATTGAAAATCAACCTGAAATCGTCAACATATCGTTGAAAATTAACAAGAATTTGTTCCCTTGGCAAAGCAATTCTTTCACCAACTCGTTGACAAGTGACTGCTGCTTCTAGAAACTGGCCGACAGTTCTGAGATGAAAGTCTTGTGATACTATAGTGACCCTCTGACACATATCTCTCAGCTGAATAAAAAAATATACAGGGATTTGCAGAAACTAAAATGAAAAAAATATATATAGGGGGCACTAGATGAAAGGGGTAAAATATTTTCAAAGCATGTCTTAGGTGTTTAATGTATTTTAAAATCAACATGAACAATTTAGTCGTCCTACTTGATTAGTCAAGTTTGAAAATATTATAAGCTTTGTTTGTTTTATCCCTTTCATCTAGCACCATCTACAAAACACTTTGGTCGTTGCCTCCCCATTAAACAATAGACATTGAAAAGAAAAACTGTTCTCAGGAATAAGTGGCAAAGTAAGTTGGATCAGTTGTGAAATGTTAATTTTTGGTACAATTGAGCTGCTTGGACAGCCAGACTGTGTCAGTATACTTAATCCGAAAGCTTGTTGATTAAATAAAGAAAGTTTAGAATTACCTGAAATTTGGATAGATCAGCCTCATGTGAACGCGACAGCGAGGCAACCATGTCTGTTGGATAGGAATTTCGTAACTTGAGAGTAAAAGCATTGAACAAAGTTTCTTACTTTAGGACCTCAAAGAGCACAACTTCGTAAATTTCCTTTTTTTCACATGGAATGGAGATAGGCACAAATTGACCTAACTCGATAGCCCGGGCCAATGGTTTCTTTTGACTCAATTGACACCGGGCCAATTGCTAATGCTATTGCAATACAGCCCTACAGGCCAAAGGCAATATATTAACAAAAAGGGATGTGCTAAAGACGGAAATAGGACTGACTATACGGCTTACCTCCTGCTAAGCTTACTCTCTTGTTAAAACCGGTTTGACCGGAAGTCTATCGTAAAGTATTTATCCCCTCGTTAGCAGAGTAACTATTTTTTTCTGCTTGCAGAACTCGGCCTGGACATGGAAATTAGCTTATTACCGTCTCTACATTAGGGCCTTTCACAAATAGGTCTAAAATTGGTACGACTAGTCCCAAGGTCTTACTACTAGTCTCAAGAGTTTCAACAAATCTTAAGACTTGGAGATCAGGTGTACAACCTTGCTGAGACCTATCGTAAGACCATGAGACTAATTGAACAACGTAGTTGTAACTTTTAACGCGACTATGAGATTACTCGAAAGACATTGTTGAGACGTCGTAAGACCTTGAACCCCATTGTTGTGGTGGGTTGGGTACGAGCTTGTTTTAAGGCTGGACGACCAAAAAATTAATTGACCCGAGCGAGTCAGCACAGGTTTTTATAACAGTATCAGTTGGCCTGGGCTGATCAGGGGCAAAAATAAATTTGTCTGGCCCGTCTCAGCCCGGCGGCCAAGCCAGCCCGCACCTGCCACTACCACATTCTTGTTTAAGCATCGTTTACACTAACGTATCTGTAAAGTCAGTCTTCATAGTTTTAGATTGTTACGCGGTGCATACGGATGAATAATTTTTTCTTTGCTTGTAATTGTTGTGATGTGTTTTTGCATTGAATTTATCTAAAAAAAATAGCGACTAATTGATGGGATAAAGACTCTTACCTTGACTTCGTAATTATCAATGACAGATTAATAAGCGCACGTAAATATTGACAGTTTGTAGATAGTGGCTTCGTTTACTTACGACTGATAGTCGAGGAATCTTAAATCGCAATTGAATTTTCCACGAAGATTTGAGTCGATTTCGAGTCGTTTGTGGAAAGCGAAGTAGTGTAGGTCTAAATTTTAATACTTAAGATAAGATCGAATGCAACTTTTTCTTGTTTTAAACATACCGTGAAAATTGTTTTCAAATTCTATCTTCAATGAAAATAGACTTAAGTACTTTCCAAGCTTTTAGTTTTATTACTAAGTACTCACGGTTAAAGACTGTTTTCCTCTTATCTTGTGAAACATAAGTACTGTTTTCAAAGCAGGCCAAAATACAATTTACTGCGTCACAAAACGTAAGTTCTTCGTGGGTTAAGCCCTGTAGTCGATTTTATAAAAAAAATTACTCTCGTAAACTATGAATAGAATGAGGAATAAAGGCTTGTGCTGTTTCGCGAAAAACACTAGCTTTTCTTTACGAAACGACGGTAAAACGTTTATGCAATTGACTGCTGCTCACATAACCACTGTGACTAGTTTCACAATCACTTTTTGGGCTAGTCGCCATGTTTCTTGTGACCAGTCACCCTCACACTTGATATTTAGTCACATTGCTTCGGTCCCGCATGTGGCACCAAATACCAAAATGCCCCTTCAATTGGTTCTTGGAATTTACAATCGGTACAGGCAGGCTGGCTGAATCAGTGATTAGTCTAGGTATTTTTTAATGTCTATGGGGGCAACACATACTTACGCATTAGGTAAACATGCGAGGTTTGCTTTAGTCTTGAGAATTTGGATAAAAAGCTGAACAAAATCGAAATGACAATGAAATTAAATTTTAAAAAATTCGTTTGACGATAGAAGTCAAATTTCTTCGTTAAATAGATAATTTTATTGTTTAAAAAATATTACTTCTTGAACGTAACAATTTTTCTGATATTTTTTAACGTCTTTCAAGAAACATTGAATTTCACGACAAAAATAAAAAATTCCGCAAACATCCGATGTATGAATCAATGGAATTGATATTCATGGTTGTGTGAGAGACAACATTAAAAATTAAACGCAGTTTAAAATATTTTTTTATTCCATTAGGTCCATGGCATTTGGCCAACTTTGAACTTCGAATCCCATGACGAAGATGAGCCTAAAAAAAAAAAAAAAAGAAAAAAGTTTATTTTTCATATTGTTGCATTATAATTGTTTTCTTTGAATTAAAAACTTTTTAACCTAACCTAGCCTAAAATAATTGATCAGCCCTAAACTCTGAATATTAAAGGATCTTATTAATATGGAGAAAGAGTTCACAAAATTTAAACATAAAAACTAATATCTAGGTGAAAAGATTATAAGAAAGTGTTGTCAGATTTTGGGGAAATTACCCTAAGTTGGAACTACAATCTTCTGTGGGCATCCAAGGTTAACTTCGACAAAGCATATATTGACAACAATTTATTTCAACAAGGAAAAACCTTGGATTAGGTTACAGGTTAGTTATCTTGGGTGAGATTAGTTAGGTTAGGTAAGGTTTTGCTAGGTTGAGTTCGTATCTGTCTCGAGGTAAACCTTGTATGGCCTTCTATGTCTACTCGGGGCTTAAGAACGTAAATAACTTTGTTTGGATTTTGTGGAAATTTTTGTGATATTTCTGGCAACACTACTTGTGACTACTTGATCAAATTGTCGTCAAGTATTTATAGTTTAAAAAGTTGATTGTTTTAACAAATTTAACAATGAATAATTAATAAAGAATAAGCACTGTAAAAAACTGTTGGATACTTTTTAATCTACATGATAAAACAAGTAAGTATACCAACATTTGATCTCATTATACTACGAAAACAACGAAACAAAATATCAACCAAGAATTTTTTTCTAACAACTAAGTTTTTGGGAGCTAATTAAGATTTTAAGAATTCTGGGAAAAATTTCATAAAGGCTTTCAAGGTTAGCCGAAGAAAATGAAAACAAAGATTTATAATCATATACATTAAGATACATAGACCAATCAAT
>LR040964.1:26876-39761 GCA_900607525.1 Apocyclops royi
ATTTGGTGATAAATACCTAATGCTAGGGTAGTGAAAAATGTTACTCTAAGACGACGGTTACTTCCACTTTTCCATCCTTAGAAAGAAAAAGAAAGAAAGATATGAAAAGAAAAAGAAGAAAGAGACAGAAAGAGAAAGAAATATATGAAAAGATAAGAAAAGGAAGAAAGAGACAGATACAGAAAGAAATACATAAAAAGAAGGTAGAAAGAGGTAGAGAGAGAAAGAAGAGAAAAAAGGAAAAAGAAAAGAGAGATAAAAATCATGCATCGAAATTAGCAGAGATATAAATGAAACATTTTTGCTTAGATGTAATTAATCCTTTATATCTGTGCTTTTTTAAAAAACATGATGCTTTTTTGTTTGTTAAAATGTCTATTGCTGTAATTTTTTTGCTCATTAAAGAAAAGTAAACCAAAATCAGTGTTGCCAGAAATGTCCTCATAATTCCACCAAAAAGCGGAACAAAATATTGTATGTTCTATCTTGAGTCCCTTGTAGACACAAAAGCTTTAAGTTCCATTTTTAAGGAATTCCACCAGATCTAGCAACACTGACCAAAATATGAAGACAGACTAGTATTGTTTTCATATCTGTGTACAATCAAACACTGTGTTCCAAGGTCGTTGTAGTTAAAGTTCCCGATACCACAGATTAAGTCTCGAAGTATCAATTCCAGTGGGGTCTTAAAGTATCGCTGCCAGATTTGTCACTCAAATATCACCAAAACCTGAAAAAATTTACCTCTTACAAGAGCAAATGTTTTAGTTCCGCATTAAGAGAATTTCACCTATTCTGTTATCAGTTGAATACATTATAAGCTTGCAATATTCGTTTTAGTTATATTTGTTTTAAATCGTAAAACGATTACAAATGATTAAAAATAGTCAAAAACAATCGAAATTTTTAAGCGTTTTTAAGCGTTTTTAATCATTTTTGAGCCAAAAACAATTAAAAACGAACATTTTGAGTCTGAAATGATGTTTTTAATCATTTTTGATCAATTTTTGACCAAAAGATTTTAACCATTTTTTTAATCGTTTTAACAAAAACAATTATTTGTTAGCTAAATCATTTTTAATTGCAAAAACGATTATTAAAAAGCTAGACCGTTTTTAATTGCTTCGTTTTTAATCGCCAACGAATATTGCAAGCGTAATACATTAGCAGCTGAGTTCAGCTAACTTGTCTCAGAAGTTGGATTATCAGGCCGCAGTGTTGCAAGATTTGGTTGAATTTTTAGTGTTGTCATATTAGACCTCCAAAAATACCTAAAAATAATATTTAGCTCGATTTTTGACGCAATTTTGATCTCACTTTCGGCCAACACTAATTTCAAGGTTTTTTCCCCTAGTAATTTGCACCTTTGCCAGGTGTGAATGATTGCTCAGTTCGAGGGTTCCATACTTGTGGTTACATTTTGAAAAAGAATCCTCTTGGGGGGAAAAATTTTGCTAGAAAATAATGAAATCTCAAGTCGTGAATTAATTGTGCAAGAATTGTTATGGTTTTTCTGAGAAGTGAAAGTTGTTCATAAAATATTGAGATTTTATCGGGCTACTTATCATAATATCGAGATGTTATCGAGCTACTTTTAATGATGAAAAATTTTTTTAATCACAGCTGGGCATATTTCTAATTTTCGTAAACTTAAAATCCTAACTTTAAATGTTTTAAATAAGAACGAACATAAACTTTTTTTTGTAGAAAAGCCCATGGTGCCGGGGGTACGAGGACCCCACACATACATGCCTAAATTTTTAAGCTTTTACCAACCTTGGTCAGTGTTGCCAGAAACATCATCAAAATTTCCCCGAAATCTAAACACAACATTAAAAGTTTTTTATAAAACCTCTTGTAGCCACAAAAGGGGATATTTTTGATATTTGGTAATTTCCCCAAATCTGGCAATACTGACCTTGGTTGAGGTACCAGAAATACATTCAAATCTTGTACAGTTTATTTTGGCTTCCTCTCAAGTATTAATATAACATTGGAATTAGACTTTAGCACCTGTAGTCAATGTTATAAAAAATTACGATCGTATTTTACGACTTAGTTGTACCACTTCATTTAAAAAGCAAAATTTCAGTTGCTTATAAAACGGTCCAACTTTTCAATCGTAACGTGGATTTTCGCGTAAAATATCTTTTATAACATTGACTGCTGTAAGGACATTTCACCAGCTTTCCTTCACTCATGTGGGTTAATATTAGTGTTCCCAGATTTTGGTGGAATTTTTGAATTGAAAACGTTTTTGTATAAAGGCCGGTCTGATAGAAAGGATGTGCCATTTTTAATCGTTAGGATTTTGGTGGAATTTTGTGTCTTATCAGGCAGCATTTGCTGGTACAATGTAGAGCCTTATATGTAACCCTAGCAGGGGTTCGAATCCTGTCAGAATCCATTGTATTGTTCCCAAGTTAAATTTTGAACAAAGCCCCGGTTACAATACCTTACAAAATTATAAATTAGCTTGTTGTCCAAATAGCAAAAGTTATTTGTTCAAGAGACCAACTTTCTGCATAGTTTCGTAATAGTTTTGTGACTCACACTTCACTAAAACTTTTCATTCTGTGTGTAAAAAAAGATTAAATTCTAACACCTTTCCTTAAAATGCTTCAAGATAATTTTTTTAAATAAAAGAATTATATCTCGAAGCTAGTATCAATTTTTTTCTAACAAAGAAGCAATTCATTGAAGAAAAACAACCCTCACGTTTTAAAATTTTCTACTGGTAATAATTATTTGATGGTATGAAATTCCACCCTCTGAGTATTCATGATTTTCACACCATAACCTAACCTTAAGGGCTAGTTAAATTGCGTCCGCGTGAAAATGTTCTCTAAATATGTCTTGTAAAAGTTGCGTAATACCCTGGGTTTTTTTTAATCACCCAATCTCGAAATAAATTCATAATTGAACAATTTAAGCCTCGGTCATATAACTATTGCGTCGAGCGCACGAAACTCTCAGTCTATCCTGTTTTATAAATACAAATTTTTCATCTCATTTTACAACAAGCAGGAGTTTGCAATTTCGTGCGCTTATGTGACCGTAGATAAAGTTCACTCGCAAATATTTCTGAAAGTTCAGAGATATTTTAGTTGTTTTTCAAGGAAAGATTGAAATATGACCCTTAAGACAACGCTACTATCTATGTTTAGTCAACACTGTACGTACCTGGATAAACTATAGCACTGAGGGAATTATCCAACTTCAAATTTTCCCCTTAAGTGAATCCAAGAATCTACTCTTGTTTAATTTAACTCTAGATGACAAGACAGTATCAAGTATCTTGCCAGCTTTCAAGGCTGAAAAATTCTTTGAAATTTGAGTTAAATACTCATCCAAAAAGAAACATTACTTCCAGGTTAAATTTTTTTCTGTCACTGTCTGTGTGTCTGCTTTTTACCTAGGTTAATTAAAGCAAACGCTTTGAAACGACCCCAAGAAAGTCATTCACCAGTGTTGCCAGATCTGGTGAAATTTCCAAAACTGGAACATAAAAGTTGACCTGTTCAATTGTTGATAAAATATTTAGTGAAGATTTTTGGTGGAATTTGATGTACATTTCTAGCAGCCATTTGACGTTGGTTACTTTTAAATAACTTTGGATAATAATCGTTCAAGGTATTAGGATTAGTGGACTTCTTCGGCCCAAAAAAACCTATTTTTAATTGAAACGCGATAGCCTAGGAAAAATATTGCCGTTATAGAAAATGACTCATCACATTATCTGGAACTCATCTTCCCTTAAAACAAAAAAAGAATCGACTCGAGTCTGTCGAGTAGGGCTATGTACCATCATCGAGTCGAGTATAACTCAGATGGAATTCTCTAGTTAGGATTCGTTAAAATTCCAAACTGATATCTAGGTCATTGTACCACGAAAAAAAATTCTAATCTCGAAATTACTCCCCGCCCCAGACGAATCGATTTTTTTTGTATTGATTGACAAAGAAAAACTTTTTTTTAGGATCAATATGACAACATAGCGACACACACTCAGAAGGGGATCGAATTTCTCGAAAAGTACGGAAGCTTCGTTGATCAGAGATGCAAAATAGAACAAGAGTATGCATCCAAGCTAAGGTAAGGCGTCATTTGCGATATTTCGACGCGTTGAATATTCGGTGAAATGAACGCACAATAAAATTTCTTAATAATTTAGAGCACTATTAGAATTTTCCTAAGAAAATTTGTAATTCCGTTTCCTCATTATCATGTCCAACTAGGAAATATTCCTGAATATTTTTACATCAGCCATGTTAACTGCATATAAATTAAATCAGCCATGTTAACTGCATATAAATTAAAGGCTTCGGTGGTATTTCTTTAGAGATGTTCGACTTCATTTTCAAACCCGACATCCAGGTTCATGATAAGGAAAAAGTCATTTAGAAAATTTATTGCTCCTCTTAAAATTTTTTCAAGTAAAAATATTTCAAGCTAGAACTACGAACTAAATTTGAGACGCAAAGTTAAAGAGAAATTGTTTTGAGTAAAATGTTAAAAAATATTAATTTTAATCGATGGGTTTATTTCTGTGTCTCTTTGTGACATATTGTTTATTGATCGATCACTACAGTGTAATTTTTACAAGCTTTAAGTATTTATAGCGGTTTCATACACATTTCTTCTCGTTAGTAGTTAAAACTTGAACGTCGATCCGACTTGCGTTTTACACAACAGAAGAAGGTTTTTAAATCAGTTTAAAACAGCCATCGCGTGTAAAGCCTCAGTCACAAAACCATAGAGTGCTAGTCTAATCTGCTTAGAACTACTAATAATTGTTTATATTTGCACAGCAGGCTAGACTTGTAGTTTCGTACACTAGACTGAGCTTAAAACGCAATCACCTTTACAAGCAAATCAAAATAATAAATCCATTTTAAATCCTCTTGCGCATTATTCAAACGAGGCTTAAAACTTGACTAGGGTTGTGGCAAGCTAAGATCTGTTACTAGGGTCGAGCTAGCTCTTCCGCTTGTCCACGAGACAACGTCCATGTCTAATACTTCATCCCCTTGCACCGGGCCGCCTAGGGTGTCGTCCGGGTTCGTTAAACGGCTCGTGTTTTCGCGTCTCGAAATTTCTGGTTGCAGATCGGCACTTTGATAATCGAGGAGACTGTGTAGAGCTGAGTGCAAATTATCTTCCGTGTCAATGCCGTCATCAGAGAAATCGAAATTTTGGACCACGTCTTCAAAGTCTTCTTCGTCATTGTTAAATGAAATGGAATCTGGTGGCTCAAAAGGTGATTGTCGAGCCGAGTTTCGAATACTTTCGGACTTAATTGTTTCATTTTCGACCTCATTTTGTTCGAAGACTTCTCTTGAAGGCATCTGGTGCAAGGCTGAGGACTCAACTGTTGTCCAGGGGACGCCAGGTGGAGCTGCCGTCGAATTTTGAGGGCAGGATGTCACCTACAAGTTATAGTTACAAAAATAATATTATTAAGTACTTGTAGTGGGACAGCTTAGTCGAATCATTAGATTAACATGTTTTTTGTAAACGGCATTTTGCATACACACACAATAGTACAACAAAGCTAGACAGTAACTGAATATTTCGTTTGCTTTTACTTATGATGTCACAGCCTAGCAGTAGAATGTATCACGTTTACATGTAAGCAATTTTATGAAAAAATTTTTTTTAGCTTTTTGATAAAAAGAGCCAGCTTAGTCTTATCATGACATCGATACCTGCATTTCTACAAAAGTCTCCTGTGGTCGATAAGTTTGCTGATGGTTTTGTCGTCGTTGTTCAGGCTGCCGGTATCCTGCCCAGATGATGGCATTGGTTGCCCTTCTGAACCAACCTCTGTTCCGTGGTCTTCTGTTTCCTGTTTCTAAATCATCAAAGGTTTTTTCAGCTCTGACAGAAATTTCAGTTTTATCTTTTTATTGGTAAATAGGAAAATCAAATTGTCTAAGGGACTCGAAGCGTCTGCAACAATGATTGAGATAGAAAAATTCCCATTAAAAATATTGTCGTATCCGTTTTACGCAGTCTGTGACAACGAAGCCTCGGTCATGTAACTATTACGTTGAGGGTACGAAACTACAAGCCCAACTTGTTGTGCTAATACAAACAAGAATTAGTATTTGTACAACAGGCTAGACTCATACTTTTGTACCTTCCATTTCTAAGGTTGTTGATATCAGCTTTGAAGTTAAGTTGAGGTAATAAGAAAAAAATGTCACGTATCATTTCTCTAACGAAATGGTCTAGCTTTGAGGTACCTGAATGGGATGTGCAGTGTTCGTTGAAATGTCGGTAGCTTGTTTCACTTTGGGACGGCGAAAGAGGTCGAAACCATCTTAGAAAATTGTTCGAACGAGCAGCGGGACGTTCTTCTGTTCTGTCAACATTGCTTCGTTCTATCAAAAAAAAGAATGCCATGTTTAACGTGTTAGCTTTTTTCATTGTAGTATCAAAATTGATGTTTTTAAAAAAGAATGCAGCTGTTTTATCAAGGACAGACAATTTTAAATTATCTAAATTTTAGTAATTTTGATTAAAAAGAACATCTGTTCCATAATTCGGAGCTGAAATTTGGTTTCCACTTTAAATCATGAAATTCTAACACCTATATAGCTTAACTCGTTGAAGCAATGTCTATTTTTTTATTAAGTAGTTAAAACCAGTAAACTTTTTTGCCTTGTAGACTTATCACCACTCTTTATGGCATTAAACTTAATCACATAGTTGACGTTTTAAGAAAATCTCTTTCTGTATTCTCATGTCTTAAATTATTGAATAAATATTAAGACGGCTTATTGAAAAAGATACTTTTGAGGTTGCGTAACCACTAGTGTATTTTTCTCTATTCGATACAAGATGCAATGTTAATTGAAGTAAAGTTTTATTAATAAAAATTTTGTTTAAGGCAAGCCTTTGAGTCTTGCTCAATCTTTTATGAGTAGTTCACTTTATTTATACCTAAAATACCATTTAAACTTTTTCTCAAAGATCAGAGTGATATTTCAGTGCTTGAAAAAAGATTGGATCATCTAGTCAGTTGTGCCAGAAAAATCATCATCACAATTCCACCAAAAAATTGAACTTTCATATGAAACGAAATGCGTTAATTGTGCGCATTTGAAAGAAAAATTTAAAGACGCTTTTATATTTTAATATTCTGCGTTCAGCAATATCCGTTCTACTTGAAATGTTATTGAAATTCCACCAGAATGTTTAATCATCTATTCAAAACTCCTTTGAAACGCAAAAATTTCGAGTTGCGTTTTTTGGAATTCCACCATATCTGGCTGGCATTACTGATCAGTATACCTGAGCAAGGATCATGAGACGATCGTTAAGTCAGACCGTTACGTTGTCCTTCCTTGAAATTCATTTTTTGAAAGTGCATAGCTTATTCTGTATACTAAGACACGAAATACATTGAAATCAGTGATTTAGTATAATTCCACAAATTTGAAACTTAGAACCTAAGTTATGCTACAAAAGCGAAACCGATTTTCTTTATTTATTTTTGGTGGAATTCTTACGTACATCCCTTCTAGCAGCACTGGTTGTGAGAAACATTCTTGATGCATTTATTTTCTGAATCCCACACACTAGTTAAGGTAAGATTTATGCTCTAATAAGCTCAAATTGCTTCAATGGATGCCATGCCAAGATTGCTATTTGAGTTTCAAGGTGAAGAAATTTTCTTTGAACTTGAAGAATACCTGGGTTACCTAGTCTCTTGAAAGGCTAAAAGTTTTCACTTTAGAGCAAAAAAAAAAATCATAAATAAAATTGATATACTTCATAAACCATTTTATGAGAATACTTGGTGATAATCCAAATGTGGTTTTAGTTTAAAAATGAAAAAGTGTGTTGGTTCAGTTGACATTCTTATTTAGTTTCCAGCATTTTATAAAACAAAAAGTTGCTGTGTTCGAAAAAGACTCGCTTTATTTATGTTAGCTAATGAAGAACAAGACTAGTCTCATTGCCAGTTTAGTATCTTTGTATGATAAGTTTGGTAAATTAAGTTTAGGACAGATAAAGACCATAGACATTAATAATACTTAGACCAATCACCGACCCGGCCCACCTGGCTATTCTGCTTGTTAGTTCAAAAAAAACATTTATAGCTTTGGCGCTACATGTGGGATCAAAGCTGTGTGACCAAAATATGCAACAGATAATTACCTATTTAGTTACAATGTTTTGGTCCCTCATGTGTCACTAAGTCACCCCTTGCTTTCGATGCAATGTTTATGTGACCGTGACTTAACTTAAAATGCCACCTTGCAGAGAAATCATTTCGTGCACTTGATGTCACTTTACAAGCTTAAATTATGTATGACTAAAATTATGATAATTTTGATTCTATCACGACATCAATGAGATCTCAGTGTTGCTCCAGAAAAAGATTTACGCGAACAGAAATATCTATATACGGATGGAATGTTCTACCATTTTGTTGTTGTTGTTGAGGCGACCGTTGCTCTTCGGGATAAATTTCGCCATACGAAGGGGGTGGAGGGGGGTACAGAGACTCCCTCCTGTGGTGAGTTCCAGAAGGGCCAACTGAGTTTCCATGTGGGGGAACAACTCGCATCCGACCAACTTTCCAATCACAACAGCACTTGAAAATAGAATAATTCGTTTCTAAATATTACAAATAATCTTTCTCTCAATGGAGACGTGACTGTTTTTTAATTTTTATGCCAAAAAAGTAGAATGAAAGCTAGACCGTTTTATCAATGAAGATTAAAATCGCTTTTTATCTCAGTGAGATAACGTATCGATCGTGATATCTGATATCAAGTGTTCTAAAATTTTATTTCAACGGAAATCCACGTCAAACGCAAATCTGTTTGACCTATGTATTCAAAAGAATTATTTATCTTTTTTAGATTAATGGGACAGGTTACTATTATCATGCAACAGTAAGATGCTTATTACATTGATACCTGAACTGAAATCGCACACTGAACAACACAACACCTTCTTCCGTTGCTTCCACAGGTGTTTGCACAGATTCTAATACACAGCGTGAAGATTCCCAAAAGAAAGATAGCCAGTAGGGATAGTGCGATGATTCTTCCCAAAGGATCTCGACGACTCCCACCACCTAATTAGAAATTAGGGTTAGTTTAATTGATCAGGAGCAAAGTTTGATTCGGGTCTCTCAAGTATAAATTTTAATATCAGTGCTGCCAGAAATGTGATCTGAATACCACCGAAATCTAAACAAAATATCATTTAATGAAAAATGCATTTAACAAGCTTAATCTTGTGAATTAACACCGATTAAATTCCACCAAATCTAGCACCAGTGGTGTTTATTCACCAAAGAATGGGTCCAGTGTGCAAATGTTCGCCTGACAGTAGAGGGGTTCCTGACATTCATGGGTCTCGTTGCAGAAGACGCACGGCTTGTACTCAAAGCAGTTGTCTCCCTGCCATATAGAGCACCTGGTGCAGGTGTTGTTGTCCAATGGGGGTTTGGGTAGGCTGGGCAGGTCTACGTAATGTAAAATATTTTTTTTTCAAATAAACAACACCTAATGTAATACAAATTAGCATGAATCTTTTCAATTATGTTTTTTAGTCAACCGTCAAGCTTTATTTGATAGGGATTCTTGAAGATAAGAACTTTGCTAAGTTGTCGAATTGCCTACTAAAAACTTTTTTAAGTTAGCAAACTTTTTAAATTGGGTGAAGATTTTCTTTCACGCGTAGTCATAATTCAAATTGTTGCATTTCCCATATTGTCGCATTGTAAAATTGTTGCAAATCATGAATTGCATTTTTCAACTTAAAAACACAAAATAACCTAATATAACCTTTTAAGGTGTGCCAGTCCCTAGCTTAGCTGTTGGCTTCGGAATCTCCTTTGCAGTTGTATGGGAATAGTGACAATTTAACATTGCGTCAGTATGAGATCAACCATCCCTCCCCCCCAGAGTCCAAACTTGCTCAATTCATTTTTGTCATTTCAAACTGAGATGAAAAAAATCGTGCTTATTCATCGCTACATGCCTTTTTTTTACCTGATCTCGTCTCATCAGCCTTTGAGACAACAGTGGACATCGCAGTCACAATTGACAAAGCAAGAATTCCTTTCAAGATATGTTCCCCCATAGTTAAAAATATCTGAAATGTGTCGAATCATATTTGCGTGGAAATTGATAGATTTGATTGGTTTATTTTTCACTTGAGCCTTGTTCACATTTGATCGTATGACTTTGCAACTTGTGTACCATTGATTGTCTCAAGCTTTTGCTAGTTTTCAAATACAGTTTAAAAAATAGTTGCATGCATTGAGTACTCTTGGGCAAGTTCACAGTCTTGCCATATCATTGCAAAATGTAGTTCTAGCCAAGTCGCAAGGTCATACGACCAAATGAGAACAGCTCTTTAGTTTAAAAGATTCATAGTACTTACGATGACAATTTTACGAACTCACTTGACAGGTCTGTTTTTTGGCCGCCATTTGTTAAACAGTACTGTAAAAAATAATAAAAAAAATAGGTAAACTACAAAAACCACTGTCCTTAATGCGCTATTTGAGAAAGCATACCTTCATTATTGATTTGAGTTTTTAATCGTCTTCACTGAAAAAAAGCTACTTATATATTTGAGTTTCATTTTGAAATCATTTAACCTTGTTGATGACTGACAAGGTAATATTTTTAATTTGTCGGTCGGTAATTGTGTTTTAAGGTGTCTACGAGAACTTATAATGTGGAATCAAACTTTTTTCAAAGTTTTGGGTCTTCATAGTAAAAAATCTCAAAGCTCTTCTCTTGTAAATTACAAACTAAAAAAACCAGAAATTGATTTTCCTATTAACACAAAAATTAGTTTCATTTGATAGCTAATAACTAATTTTCTACTAATGTTCATATTTCAAACATTACATATGTAATTTCCACAAACTGTAATTTGAACTGTTAAACACACCTAGACCATAATATGGGTCACAAAATGGGAATCGCGACAATTTTACATTTCGATGTTTTGAAATGTGACCTTTTGAACAGTGATTCATGCTATCGCCTTACTCAAAAATTAAAGAATGAATGTAGGTAGGTAGCTGCAAATCGCTTTTGTGAATGCCTGGACTTTCAATGTTGTCTAAAAAAATTATCAAAAGTTTCTTGAACTGTTTTTTGTTAACTGTCTAGCTTTTAATGTCTTTTAGGTGTCAATGTATTTTCCTAAAAAAATTATGTTGAGAACTAATCGTTTTTTATGCTAATACGACTGATTTCTTACAGAAAAAAAGTAATCTTAAAAAAGTTGTACCATTTCAATTGTTTTATGATTACGACCTAGCTTTTCTAATTTATTTTGTTCCGTGCGTAAACCTTTGAACCTTTATTAGTTACGCCAGATTATCTGTAATTACTGTAATTTGTAAGTTTTTCTTATTTCAAATGAGCGTTCTTTGTGTAATTCTTTTGCCTTTTGGGGAAAAAATAATCTCGGGCAACCATTGTACCTAGTTATCATTGATAACACGGATTTACTGAAAAAACGTACTAGCTTTCTACAGTAGTTTAGTAACGCTGTAGACTTTATAAAGGAAGTTATCAACTGTTGCTGTGAACTTAGCAAAATTCTTTAAAGATTCTTTGGTATTTGTTTTCAGTCCAGGTCACGCAACCCTTAGGTCGAGCGTACGAAACTATTAGCTAGCCTGTTGTTAAAATATCAATCAATAAGTATTTGTATTTTTTTTTTCAACATACTTCACTTCTAGTTTCGTACGCTCGACGTATTAGTATCCTGTTACCAACATAATATTTGAATTATTTTTTTTGTTCGGATATTGGCTTTGCTTTTATCTCAAAGTTCTTTTTCCTTCGTATGCAGTTTCAGGAATCGCTAGTACTTTTTGTCGGTGATAATTTATCAGTAGACATTCATAGTATGACTCATTTACAATGTGTCATGAGCAGTGTTGCCAGATCTGGTGGAATACCTGTAAATTGGAGCTAGAAGGTTTCGTGTGTAAAGGGTAATTTAAATAGAACATCCAATAATTTGTTTAGATGTTGGTGGAATTTTCTTGCCATTTCTGGCAACACTGGTCATGGGGAAAAAGCTTTACGAGTCTCAAAACAAAAGCAGCTATAATTACAGAACATAATTGCAACACTGCTTATTGTATTTTTCGTTTTGGTGGAATTTTGATGTCACTTCCGGCAACACTGTGAAGTATCTCGCAGAATGTAGTATCCCATTTTGAAATTTAAATTTTGGGGACTGAATGTTCTAATTGTCAGAGCAAACTAGACTACCAAAAGACCCGGGTTTGAAACCAAGCCAGACAAGAGAAAAAAATTTAGTTGTTTTAAGCATGGGTCTAATCAATAAAATAAAAATTTTACAATTTTACAATTTTACAATTTGGGCCTGCTTGTTAGTGCGGCTGGACACAAACTAAACTTTGTGCTATTGTTGTGGTTTACCACTAAGAAAGAAAAAACTTTTTATTTACGGAACCTACCTACTCTTTTAAGGAGTATTTAGACAATCTGTGAAACTTAAGATGTATTTCCAGTGTCGCTGAAGTATTCTTTAAAAAGATATATACAAATTGTTATGAAGGATTTGCTTGAAAATCATATTTTGTAAACTAATGTAAAGTGTAAGAAAACACTTAAGAAATCTACTTTTCATTAACGCTTAGAAAAACTCTAAGTGCAGTTGGGAAGTAGTTTGACTCCTTGCTCTAATTACATATTAAAAACAGATGACCAGGCTGTTGTGTTGGCATAAAGAACTTGTCTGAATAGTTAATCAATGAAACAGATACCTCTGAGAAAATGTATTAATGTATATTTAAGAATCTACATTTCCTTTTCCCTTAAATCACGAGTTGATAGCATGGACAAGCTGACCCCTACA
>LR041066.1:12819-23420 GCA_900607525.1 Apocyclops royi
TAGGTGTTAGTCACAAAAGTGCCTAATTAAACCAGTAGGCTGTTGCGTTTCCACTCCAAACAAAATAATTTTCTTTTGTGAACACTCATCTTTTTTCAGGCCATGGAAAGATTCTAGATGCAACGCAGGAATTTATTGCCCTGGTACTCGATTTTTTAAATCTCATTTTACGCGAAAATGCGCGATTTCAATGGTAAAGCTATACAGTTTTAAAAATGAAAAAAAAGTTTTTTTTGTATTTAATAAGAATGATCAGTCCTATTGTACGATGGTAACATTTTAATACAACTGACTGCTGTCAATGTTATTTAAGATTTTATACAAGATAGTCCACGTTACGCTTAAAAAGCTGGACATGTTTATTACTAACAAAATTTTTGCCTTTTTATTAGAATGGGACAGCTTAGTCCATCTCATATGATCGTAATTATTTTATAACATTGGTACCAGGGAGCCTCTAATCTCCTGGGATCTTTCTTCCATTCCATGCCAGTGGCGGCATCTTTTGGCAGAACGGCCGTAAATTCGGCAACAGGGGCTAGATCTACATTGGTAAATAATCTACAAGTATAGGCTAGTCACTTAGCCAATTTTCTCCGCATCTTCATATGACGTCATAGCGCGCATGTAGCAAATAAAACAGGCCATATCTCTACAAGATTTTCCTGGAGTTTCATTTAGCATTTTTATAAACAAGGATACCAACTTCCACTAGATGTAAATGAAAATACTCTAGTATTACCGAAAAAAACTCTTGAAATTTGCACTCTATGATGTCATTCATAATGTATGCTTTCAGGTAAATTAGCAAGGTGGCCAACCTTACTTTACATATCTTGGTTTTACTAATGCTTTTATTTCTTTCTCTGTAAATGTAGTCTTTCTTTATACTTTCGTTTGTTTTTTCGTCTCTTTTTATTTATAATTTTCTTTCTATTACATATCTGTCTCGAGTTTCTTTCTAAAAATAAGTGTTATATGCTTCGGAAGAGCAAAAAATGATCACAAAAAATTATTGCAATGCTTAATGATGTTTAAATATTGTTGAAACACAGGGTGGTCTGGTAACTGGTGGCGTGGTTCTATTTGCCCTGAGCTTGTTGATGCCGTACTGCGCCTTCATACCGAGGACCACGCTTGCGTCTGTCATCATATGCGCGGTCATCTTCAGCATCGAATATCAAGTCGTCATTCCGATCTGGAAATCCAGAAGTAAGTAACAAAGAAGGGCCAATTCGATATAGCCTAATTGTAGTTGTAACTTGGTGACAAGTTCTTAAAGAAATATGTGATTATTATTTGCAGAAAAAAAATTGCATCTCTTGTTTATATGAAATCGTAAAAAAAAAAAATTGATTTCTGTGACACAAGGAATTTATATTTTCGTTTTTTTTTTTTTTTAATTTCCATTCATTTATATTTAATTTACAAGTATACACTACAAGAGAAATGACAAGTTCGTAAGACGTATATATATTACTTTCTTTTCAAAAGAGTTGGACTTGGTACCTGCGTCAGTGACATTCTTTGGATGTCTTCTCTGGTCACTCGAATATGGTATCATAGCTGGCATCATCACCAATCTATTGCTCATTCTTCATCACTCAGCTAGACCAAAAGTATCTTCCAATATTGGTCAGGTATCATTGATTTAAACCTTGAATTTCTAGAAGGAGGATAAGCTTGACAGTTTAAGTGGAATTCATATTTGATCGCAAGAGTTGCGACGACCTTGCAATTGGAGCTAGCAAATGTTATCAGAAGTGTTTACGACCATCCTGCGACAAGTCTGAGACCAGTCTGAAACTAGTCTGGTACAAGCACTAGCAACCTGGGCAAATCATTGCTAACTATGAGACCTTCTGACTAGTTTGCCACTTAGCAATCAGTCTGGGTCTCGTCACCAATCTTCATGCGAAGTCAAGTCGCAAGACTGTAACAAGCCTTGCGATTAATTGTGAAAAGTGTTGCCAGATTTGGGGAAATTACCTACAGTCGGAATTACTAAGTTTAGTGTCTAAAAGGGACTTTACATGAACTACACAACACTTTCTTCAGTTTGGGGGGAAATTTGCATGATATTTCTGGCAACACTGATTGTGAACTCCACTTTAGCCGCGGCCAAGTAAAAAAGCAAGTAATTACTTTAGTACGAACGACCAATACTTTCGTCTGTTCGTTATAAATTTTGAAAACGTGGGTTCTTATTGTGTACGATAGCGGGTCTTCAAGGAAAGATTGAGCCTAAGGGTTGTTTTTACAATGAAAAAGCTAGAGCGCTACGTTATGGAAAAAAAATTTTATTTGCATACGTGAAAGAGAATGATTGATAGTGCGACCTGGAGGGCAGCGAGCAGGTCTGGATCACCCTCGATCACGGCTGGACGTTTCCGGCAACGTCACATATCAGAAACTGCATCGACAAGATCATGATCAAACACTTCAAGAAGACCTCTAACGTGACCATCGTGGTTGACTTCAGAAACGTGGCATTCATTGACTATTCATCAGCACACGCGATTCGAGTAAGATAAAGCCGTGGTCACAAAACCACTACGGCGACCGTACGAAACCATGACCTAGCCTGTTGTTTGAATAAATAATTATTCATATTTGAGCAATGCGCATAGCCTATAGTTTTGTACGGCCGCCGTAGTGGTTATGTAACCAGGGCTTAAGACCAACGCCCGAATTCTCAAACTTCTTCCAAAAATTTCATGACAAATACCTATAAAGATACTATCTTTATCATAAGGACTGTTCACATTTGATCGTACAACCTTGTGACTTGGTTAGAATTATACTTTGCAATGCTTCGGCAAGGCTGTGAACTTGCCTTAGAGTAGTCACTGCATGCAACTATTTTTTAACCTCCATTTAAAAACTAGCAAAAGCTTGACACAATCATTTGTACACAAGTTGCAAAGTCGTACGTTCAAATGTGAACAAGGCTTTACATAAAAGTTAAGATATTTCATGAGATTGTTGTAAGAACTTTTGTGGATATTAACCCTACCGACTTTACGTGGAAAAAAACATAATGGATTGCTAGAATATTTATTTAATATATATACAAGTAAATGTAAATTTGCTAGCTATCAATGAAGGCTTTAATAAACCGGGCCCAGATGTGTTTTCAAAATTTTACCCTGACAAAAAATGACCTAGCTTAAACATGTTTTTCTCATGAACAGGATTTGATAATTTACTACGAAAAAATGGGACACACACTTGTTCTTTATAAATTCCGGACTTCGCTCAGACCAACGCTCATCAATGCTGACTCCAAGCCCATCGAGATTATCTTCGCTGATCACGAGAGCGATCTTACTCCCCTCATGGCGAGAAATCAGTAAATCAAAATTTTTCATCAATTTTTTTTTCTCAAATTGTTCTTGGACAAGATTAGCTGAAGACATACTAACAATACAATAGTAATATACACCCCCAGGGTCTATATTACTACTAAAACTCTGTTTTAATTAAGCATTTATAACGCACAAATGTGGTTTAAGAAACGAATTTTATTACGAGACTTTTATTTGGTAAGAATCGAATGAGCGCAGTTTCTGGTTTCAAAATGTAACACTTCCAAAAATTACTTTAACTTGGAAACAAGATCACTGAATTATGTAATTTAACCTAACCTATATTTTGGGTCCAGCCCCTAGAGGCCACAACCCAACTGGGAAAGATCCGGGTAAACGGGCCCCCAGTTGCCAAAAAAGGAAATTGTAACATTTGGGGAATTGTGACAATTTGAAACCTCACCCTAGCTATGTATTGCTTTACCTAACTTGAAATTTCAGCAAAATGCAGAATGTAATAGGAATGTGTCGAGGATGCGAGTTGAGAATCAGATCTACCCATCCCTACACTTTTTTTTCACCCTATACAAGTTTGATTCTTCGCCAATTTGTGATTTCGATGCATTTTCAATTCAGCGCAAATTTTTATCTTTTTAATTTACAAATTTATGTTCTGTATTTAGTTTTTAGGAAGAAAAATGTTTGTAAAAATGTATGAAAAAAATTGATTAACGTACAATATAGTACTTTTATCCCCTCACAAAATTCCAACCATTGAAATGTCATAATGTTTGCTTAAAAAGTGTTTTTCAAGCACCATCCAGGGAAGTGCTAAAGAGGGGAATAACACTTTACAAAGGACCTCTTGCCAAACAGTTTAAATCTGGCCTTTTATAAAATAAAAAAATATAGCTTATTAACTAAAGAGCTCAAGCTTAGAAGAAGCTAAGCTGCATAGTCCTATTCCCCTCGTTAGCACTTCACTGCACCATCAGTTGACAATATTTAGTTAGGTTCATAGTGTCTGAATTCATTTCCTCACAATTCTTAAAATGTCTCAGCACTAAATTTTATACTTGAAAAGAAACTAACCTGACCTTACCAAACTGAAACGGCTACAGTTGAGGGCACAGAAGACCCCCCCCTCTTTAGAAATCGGGGGTAAAATGCTTTAGTACATTTGACAAATTGAAACCGTATCGTTCATATCTAGTTAGCTCTTTGAGAATGATTCCAATTTTTACAAAATTATATTCGATGTAATAGCTTGTTGAAAGAAAAGGAAAAGGAATAAAACACATCATTGGTTAAGCTTTCCCACTTCAGATAAAATCAAAAAAATAATGTATTAATAACGTGGATTTTCGCATAAAATAACTTTTATAACATTGACTAATAGTGGCCAATTAGCATCAAGTACATGTGAATTTTGTCTCCTGACCGGTTTGCAACCAATTTAGAGAGGACTAGTCTCTGATCAGCTGCGTAGATATTTTTTATGTCAGGGAATGATGTTAAGAACCGAAGCCAAGTTTTTTATCTTTTCATGTCAATTGAAGTTTAGTATTTACTTTTTTATTCTTGAAAAATATTCATTAGAAAATAAATTTTATTTCGAACCTGTAATATTTCTTCCTCATTCTTTCTAAAATTATCTTGCAAAATAAGGCCCGGTCACAAACATTTTGACGCACCGCTTGACTATTTACAGTCCCTCATACGCTCCGCGCCCGCTACGCCATGCAGACACCAGACACACTGTGTGCATTACATTTTACGCAAGGGGCGTTTAAAAGTACCACCCTCGTACGGACGCCGCCCTGGTCCGGACGCGTTGTGCCGGATAAAAAATTATATTTTTCCCCAAAATCTGGTCGTCCGGCAGGGCGGCAAAAAAACGCGTCCGGACCAAGGGCAGCAGAAAAACCCGTCCGGACAGCTAGATTTAGAGTCTGGACGCGTTTTTCTGCCCCCCTGCGTCCGGACTTTGCCCAGGGTCCATTTTGATGAGAAAAGGTGGACCAGTTTATAGTACCAAAACTTTTGCTTATGTATTGAAGTGAGATAGCTTAGTCATATTTTAATGGGGGCAAAGTTCGGACGCAGGGGGCAAAAAAACGCGTCCGGACCAGGGCGGCAGTGCCCCCCTTGGCCCGGACACAATTTTTTTGCCCTCCCGGGTCCGGACTTAGCCCTGGGTCCATTTTTGATGAGAAAAGCTAGACAAATTTATGAGAAAGAAAAACTTTGCTTCTGTTTTGAAGTGAGATAGCTTAGTCATATCTTATGGAAGGCTAAGTCCGGACGCGTTCTTATGGGAAGCTAAGTCCGGACCCAGGGCGGCAAAAAAACGCGTCCGGACCAACTGCCGCCCTTGGGCCGGACGCGTTTTTCTGCCGCCCTCTTATTTTTTCCCCAAATTATTGGATGTACATCTGGCAGGACACGTCCGGACCAGGGCGGCGTCCGGACGCGTGCGGTACTTTTAAACGCCCCCTTTACCCAAGCGGCATTTTTTCCCCGCATGTGGGATCCTACTTACAGGCCAGTTTCTGTCCGGTTGATTACTTAAAAAATCAAGCATTCGAAACTTGAAGTTGCCTGATGTTCAAACAGCAACAAGAATTTGTTTTTGTTGAACGAGCTAGACTTGAATTTCGTACGCTTGGCGTACTGGTTAAGCCTAGTTCACATTTGATTTTTGCGGGTTTTGCGTGGTCAAATCTTGCAACCACGCAAGTGTACGCAAGTAGCTACGCAAGTAGCTACGCAAGTGTACGTAAGTGTACGCAAGTGGTTGCAAAATTTGACCACGCAACACCCTACACAACCTACACGCAAGTCGTTGCGATCAAATGTGAACTAGGCTTTATGTGACCAAGGTTCTTCTTTTTCTAACTAAAGATAAAAATTATCCTAGCACAGTTTTAAGTTAAAGCCACTACAATTATATTGATTATAAAACCGATCAAAATATGAGACCATGCTTCCCAAAAAAAACAGTCACCTTACAAACATAGTGATCTGAAACGAACTATTATTTAACTTAAAATAATTTATTTCTTAAACGGATAAAAAGGTTTCACAAGTTTGATGAAGCGAAAATTTTTGCGACGATCAATGCTTTGAAAAATTGAAGCGAATCAAAATTACAGTTTAGAGAGTACAATGAAATGATTTTACACTAATCACATCTAACATATTTGTAAGTCATCTCGTCTAAAATTTGAGACAAGAGAGGATGGGAATATTTAGAGGACCAAATTGAAGTTTTCTCATCTCAACTCAGACTTAAAAACATCATGAAAATGGCATCTTTGAAACGCCGAATTTCATATTGTCACAATGTGTAAAATTTGTCGTAATGGGGGACCAGTGGTAACTCCGGCAGGAGAAGGGGCAAGGTCTGGTGCCCCTTGGCTAGGGGCTAGATCAACAACGCAGGTCAGATTAGAATTAGATTAAAAGTTAAGAAATACAATTTCAAAACTGTCAATTCGCGACCATTTTCTGTTGCGACAATTTGAAACGTTGGTTGGGGGACCTGCGTTTTGAAAAAAAATTATGGTTTCATTTAGGAGGTGTTTTATTAACAAGGAGGCAACAACTAAAGTGTTTTGAGATGGCGCTAGATGAAAGGGTAAAACAAACTCAGTTGATAATATTTTTAAACCTAACTAATTAGGAAAAAAGGCTAAAATGTTCATGTTGAATTTAAGATATCTAAGTCATGTTTTTAAATATTTTACCCCTTTCATTTAGCACTCTCTATAATTTTTCTTCATTCTGTTGTATCCCCATTAAACAAGATGATTTGAGGTTTTTCTGAATCAAAGCAACCGATGTGAGTTTTGTCACAGACAAGTATTTGGCAAGGACTAGCTCTTCGCAGAGCTTTCCTATTTTTGTAGGGCTAAAAGAACTAAAAGAACTATGTAATGATAATGGTTAGTTTATGATAGGGTTAGGTATGTCAATGATCTCAATTCAAAAAGCTCGTAATCCCTACAAAATCGGTTCGTGGGAATTACCTATAAAAATTAAAGGATCTTAAAACACTGAAAAGACTTAAACTTTGGTGGTATTTCAAAAAAAGGTCGACTTCAAAAACACGGAGGCGTCACTGGAGGCTTAGGGTCGTTGCTAGTTATATGATCAGGAAAATCGAAATCTTCTTTAAGTGAGCCGACAGAATTTTACGCATGAACATGGCACAAACTTTTAAATAAAGGGTCGTTCACAGTTGCGTTGTTACAAACAAAGTCATTTGCGTTTGACGCAGACTGTGTGTGATCGAGGAAGATGCAAAGCGACGTTCACACTTGCGTTGGTACAAGCAAACCTACAGCGTTTTACGCAGTAAATGTGAAAGAACCGAAAGGCGCAAAAAGGCAAAAACTTTGAAATTATAACGTTTACTCACAAAACTTACTAACTATTTGGATTTGTAAGGTTAGGTAATAAATTGTAGACTATCTCTTAATACAACTTAACACAATATTTTTTACATTGAAAAGGCCACAAGATATTAGATAATGCTCCAATTAAACAAATATTTCGGTAATGCCTCCCTTAAAAAAGAACTATCGTGCCTTTACTGGCAGCCATGGCAGACAGGGCAGGGAAGTGCTTTTGAGGGGAATAGAACTATACTGCTTACCTTTTGCTAAGCTTGGGCTCTTTAGGTAAGATTATATTATCTTTCATAAACAAGGTCAAGTTAGAACTCTTTTGACAGGAAGTCCACCCGTAGAGAGTTAATCTCCATGTTAGCACTTCCCTAGTTGGTGTTTCTGAGGTATGTGGCAGCATAGACACTTGAATCATATCCTGAAACTGCTAGCAGGAGCATTTTGGCAAACTGTCAAAATATTCTCTAGTAAATTGATGGTAAGAAGCTTAAGATGCCTAAGATTACCAGTATAAAATATGTGATTTTTGTAAGAACTCATTGACCCAAAAGCTCCCGGAAACAGAATAAGAAAGGGATTAGAAGTTTGCATTGGGAGGTGATAAAATCAGTCTAGCTTTGTTTAATGTCTTTGGCTACCAGAGTTGCCAGATTTGGTGGAATCCCCAAAAAACTGAAACAATGAATATAAGTGTTTTCACATATGTTAGCTACAATTTGATTTTTGGTGAAATTTTGATGACATTTCTGGCATCATTGTTCAACAGGCTAGCACCATTTCTTTTTGCTGACAATGTTATATACGTGCACCATTTGCAATGGGTCTTTGATATTATGGACAAGAATATCCTGAGCTTTGATTTGGCAAACGTTTGCACCCAAGAAATGAAATTTTGGGCTGCTTCGATGTTTGAGGCCACACTTGGAGGCTGCGAGGCCGGTGATGAAAACGTCCTCAACGTTTAGGAAGGGCGTTTCGAGACCCTTTTCGTACAGGCAGGGCACATCCTCGACCTTGATCAGATAACCTGACCCACTGAGTGCGTTGGGGTAGGTATTCGCTGGGTAGATGTACTCAGGGACCTCCCACTTGGTAGTGTACCTGTCGGTTGAATTCATGTCCGGCCGGACCACGGGACTACCCTCTCCCAGAACATGGCCGAAAATGGTGTGCTCATATTTTGCGAGAACTCTTGTATACTGAAATTAAAATGTTCGACTTACTTGCGGGGTCCAACTTTGGACTCAAGTCAAAATATTGTTCGGATACACTTCGAATTAGACATGCCAGGTTCACAGTAACTAGGCAGGTTAACTTTCGTCGAACGTGCAGGTTATCAAAAGTGACTTTAAGTCGAAAGTGCACAAAGTCAAATGTGACGAATATCAAAAGCTATGACGAATTAGGGGCGATGATTGTCGAAAATAAAACTCGATTAACATAGTATTATGTTAGTGCATGGACAAAGATTTTCGACAAATTGTCACAATTGACAATCAGATCTTTGACAAAAAGTCATTATGACAAAGAGTTATTTTTAGTAAAAAGTCATTTACACAACATTCATTTCGACAAAGTAAACTTTATTTAACTTATTTCGGCAAAAAGTCATCAACAGTCTTGTCGATAAAGAGAACTTTCGGCAAAAGTACTACTTAGGACTTAAATTGAAAATAAGTTTTTTTACCTTTATTAAAGAAATGAGGTTTATGAAACAATCGTCGTCTGTTTTCAGCAGAAACTTGACTGAGTCTTGAGGACTCGTCTTAAGAAGTGACGTCATGAACTTGAGCATGAACATTGACTTCAAGGTGAGGTTACTGTAAGTGTCAACAAAGTCCTCCTGTGAAGAGTTTAAGTAGTGATGTAATTGGAGGCCACGCACCGAAACTTGGCCGTTAGGTGCGTTAGTATTTAAAGGGTAATATAGATCATTGCATAATAAACAAATGATCCTAGCGGCCAAGGTTTGCAAGCGCGGCCTCCCATAAGCTCAAAAAGCTCACAAGCTTTAGAAATAAGTGGCTCGAAGAGGGCTTAAGCATGTTTTTGTAAATTTTGAGCTGGCTCAAATTTAAACCAATAAGATATTTGTCAGAAATAGCATTATTTCAAAAAACAGGAAAAAAACCCAGTGCTTTTGATAGAGCTTGAAAAGCTCAAAATCAGATTGTAATTGGCTTGAATATTAAAAGATCAAGCTTGCTCTGGCACGAAAAAATTCTTCTCATTGCACACAAAGTTTACATTTTAATAGCAGCCGAGTGTGGCCAAATTATTGTGGCAGGAAATCGCTTCGTTGTTATTTAAATTAAGCCAACACTGCCTTTATGCATTTATTTTTATTTTAAGACTAAATAAATGCATTATCAGTCCACGTAAAGGGGCGTTCACACTTGCGTACGACGCTGAAAGAAACATCAGTAGGTCGCTGCGATTCGTTAAATGAAATGAAATAGATGAACAGTCAAACCTGCAATATATCCGCATACTTTTTACTTTCGACTTTGATCATTTTTTGCATTGTTGAATTAGTTGTAGTTCCGAGTAGGAATACAACAGTGACTGGAAGCTTTTCAGCATCGCTTGCCCAGCTATCTCGGATCACTTGACGAAGTTTTGAAGAATTTTCCTGCAATTATTGTTATCAAGATGTCGGCAAGATTTATCAAGTAAAGGTCGGTCGTTTGACCTGATACAAATATTGTTGATGATGTCATCACGCACAAATTTAGAGAGCTCAAATACTGAGGCATTTTTTTCAAAACCTTTTCTCCTTGTGAAATTTGCTACCACTTATAGCAAAAATATGTAAATGAAATTCCAGTGAAAAATTAAATGTGTAAGATAAGCCCTGCTTTAATTACTAGCTGCCCGTGAT
>LR041095.1:0-17683 GCA_900607525.1 Apocyclops royi
CCCCCCCCCCCCCCCCCCCCCCCCCCCCCCCCCCCCCCCCCCCCCCCCCCCCCCCCCCCCCCCCCCCCCGCCCCGCCGCGGGCCGGGCCCAGGGGCCTGGAATTTAACGAGTAATATGCATATGAAGGTTAGGTTAGGTTAGTTTTAAAGTTAGAGAATAGTTTTATAATTTTTGATTTTGCAACAATATGGGAAATGCGACAATTTAAAATGTCACTAGTTTCGAAAATAGATCAAATTTATTTCTTTTTGGAAATCCAATGAATTCGACTTTGAAAAAATTTTTATTTTGCATAAAGAGGACAGCTTAACGGCAAAATTTGATCGATAGTTTACCTTAGAGAAAATTTGCATGCTCATACAAGCCTGAGAGAATTTAACTATAAAAGAATAAGTTAATTCGTTTATAGACATCTTTAGTTCAAAAATATCTTGCAAAACGGACTAGACTTTTGCTCAAAGCTAGACGAATTAGAATACGGCTGGGAATCAGTGTTGCCAGAAATGTCAACAGAATTCCACCAATAAAATGGAAAAAAAAATATTAAATGTTCTCCTCTGATGCCTAACACAAAAGTGTCTTGTTCCAGTTTTAATGAATTCCACCAGATCTGGCAGCACTGGCTGGGATAAAATGAGGAACAATTGCTTTTTTCACTTTTTTGCATCTACATTTTAAATACATTCTTTTTTTACTTATTAATGTTATCTTAATTACATCTGAAAAATATTTGTTAAAACATCAGAGACACTAGGGCGGTGTTGCTAGATTTGGTGGAATATCCTAAATCGTGACAATGATATTTTGTGTCTACAAGCGACTCTTTCAAATTATACAACATCTTTTTCTGCTTTTGGTGGAATTTACACTACATTTGTGGCAGCACTGAGATACGATTTATTTCAAGTCCATTTAACACAAAAAAAGTTTCTAATTTTAAACTTGTGAATTCCACCAGATCACGCAGCACTGCACTAATTAATTTCCTTATTAAGTTTTAGTTAAAGATTTTAAAGGGTAAAATTAGTAACTTTCATTTATAAAAAAAATTTTGGAATTTATTTTGTGAATAAAATAGCAAAAGAAAAATTTATGTATACATTTTTTTTTCAAATTCAATTTACGTATATAATGTCTATAATAAAGTTTTTTTTATAAAATAAATATTAAAAACGGAAAAGTGGAATAGTTTGTTTCAAAATTAATAAATTCAGAATGCCTTTGTCACATAACCATCGCATAATTAGAAGTCAGACAGTTTGAAATCACAGTGAATTTTTGCAAGATCGAAGATTAGGCAATATCGTATCAAGGACTAAAGAGAGTCTTAAGACAATCTTAAGACAGCCTTACAATTTTTCTAAGACAATGTTAAGATTACAAAAACATTGAGATGATCGTACGATTTTAATAAATCTTTGATAAATTTCAATATTTTTTGAAAACTTAGTCAAATTTTTCAAGATTTCAGCTAATCTTAAAGCAATCTTATTAATTTTCTAATTTTATTAATCTTTTTAAAATCTTAAGATGTATTACAACAATCTTAGTAAAATCTTATGATGATCTTTTTTATGATCTCAAGATTTTAGGTAATCTTAGAAAATCTTAGAAAAAAATGTTTAAGACGATCGAAATATTTTACTAAGATTGCAAATAAGTATCGTAGACTCGAAGCTGTTAATTATTGAGAAAATATTGTCTGACAATCAAAAGATAAGTCATCTGCGATGATCTTAAGCTGTCATAACTTGTTTTGTGACCAAGGCTTAAGTCACTAACCTTTGGAAACGATTGGTCAAATGCTTGTGAAATCACCGATACAGTGTTGCCGGAATTGCCATGAAAATATCACCAAAATCTGAACATCGCTCTCTTTGTTCCTTTCAACACAAAAGTTCATAGTTCCGTCTTTCGGTGAATTTCGACAAATCTTGCAACACTGTACCTAGCCTAACCTAATGTTGTAAAACTGAACCAAAAAAAGGTGAGGTGAAGTTCAGAGAAAGCTGATAGAAAATTTTCTATTTTACAAGAAATATTAGAAAGTGCTTTAAGAGGAACCGGAAATATCGATTTTTAATTAGGAAATTTTTAGTTATCTCTTTTTGTTCCATAACACAGAATTTTTTTTTTTTGACAAATAACATTACACAACCAAATTGTCTTAGTTGCAATTTTTTTTTATCTAATGAACGGGCAAACTTTTCGACTTTTTTTCTCTTCCTTGTAAATTTACATCTTCAAGTATAAAATTCGCATAAAGTTAATATCAACGAGCCATGGTAAGTGACACAATATTAAACTTTGTAAGCACAGCTCATTAAAATATTTCCCATCTGTTCACAGGCAAGTTTCAATTTCGGAAATTTCCGTGTTTAAAGTCATCGGCCTGAAAAATAAATAAAAATGTTCAGTAGGGTTCCAGTGTTGCCAAAATACTATCTAAATTTCACCAAAATCAGGCCAAGGTATTTTTAGAAGTTTCTATCCTATATCTCCTTTTGACCCAAAAATTTTGTTGTCATTATTTTAAGGAATTCCACCAGATCATAAATTGACTTAAGCCCTCAATAAAGTCTTAAAAATAAATAGATAAATAAAAATCTTTTAACCAAACTTCTCCAAGCTAATACAAAGGTTAGTCAATTAAACTAAAACACTTTTCATTTTGAAAACAAATATTTTAATGACATTCACTTTACAGACAAATGATTTATATGAAACACAAATAAAACCCCAATCATACAACAGGTATATAATAGTCGACTATTAAAGCCTTGTTCGCATTTGCTCATACGCCTTTGCGACTCGTGTGTGATTGATTGTCTCAAGTTTTAGCTGGTTTTCAAATATGGGTCAAAAAAGAGTTGCATGCAAAGACTACTCTAAGGCAAGTTCACAGCCTTGCCAAATCATTGCAAAATGTAGTTCTAACCAAGTTGCTAGGTCATACGATAAAATGTGAACAGCCCTTGATGTTTTAATGATTTAGTTAAGCCTGAACAATAAGGGCACAATTTTTGGGCTTTAAAGGCCCGTTGGGTCCTAAATGTTTGTGAGGTTTGGGTCTAATTGTACCCACGGCTTGAGAACTATAATGTATAAGAAATTTTTCCAATGATCTATATCTTTATGAACTTGTTGTATAATACTATAATAAGTTAAACTGACTAGCTTCTAATGCCAATGTCGATAGTCTAGTTCATAATAGAAGAGAAATTCGATGGTCCTTAAAAATAAATGAAGATTCGTTAAGAACAGAATTACACATTTTCCTCAAATTACCTTTTTCTGTGAGCTCTAGGTTGCTTTTTTCTATTGTCGACATTTGCTTCATAACCACTTTTTCTTTGTCGACAGAGAAGCTCTTCGGTTTCGATGTCGACATGGTGTCGAACTTGTTGTCGAACAGGTAGTATGCCCATAGGGCTTTTTCGTCCGTCGCTATTAGACATTTGGATATCGACAATATTTTGTCGACCTAGCGTCGGCTCTTGATCGACACTTGCGGCGTCGTGTCTTCTGGATGTTGGAGGTGAGGTTCCGGAAGAGGTTGAAGATCCGGTGTCGATAAACGGTTTGCAAAGTTTTGGTTTTCCTGTAAAATGTTTCGAATCTTTGCAGCTAGGGTTACAGACTTGGTTAGTCAATGGGAGGCCACGCACTGAAACTTTGGCCACAAGGTTCGCTAGCACTTAAAAGTTTTACCTTGGTTGACTATATAATTGCAAAGACAAGAAATCTTTTTCAATATGTGACAATTTTTCAATATGTGACAATGATACCTTCAACGGCTATCAAACCTAACGACTAGCGAATCAAAATTTACATTTGCGGTCTCCCACTGAATAGATGCACTCTTTATTTCAGAAAAAACTTAATTATTTGACTTTTCTATTTATTTAAAAAAAAATATAAAATAAAGAATGTCGATTGCACTTAGGTTAGGTTAGGTTGATTACTACGTTAAGTTTCCTCTGTATTCTAGATCCCAAAGACGATATTAAAAGAATTACGAAATGTGACCGTTTTTAGATAGTTAGATAGTTTTCGGGAAAGAGCAAGCACCAGTGTTGACAGATTTAGTGGAATTCCTAAAAATTAGAATTTGAAATTTTAGTTTCAATAGAGGATTCAGGACAGAACATACAATGTTTTGTTTAATTTTTGGTGGAATATTCCTGACATTTCTGGCAACACTGGCACGCACAGCCACTCCAATTATTTAAAAAATACTGTGCGATTTTCGAAAGACTGATTCCACGAAAATAGTCTTATCGAGTGTTCTTCTGCTTTTATTAAACATCAGTGAGGCTTGAGGAAAGAAGTAAAATAACTCTTGACAGGCGTATTAATTTTGAGCTGATGAAAAGCTAATTAAGTAAACCAATAATAAGAATGAAAGCAAGTTAGGTTTGCTGCATAAAGCCGTGGTCACATAACCACTACGACGGTCTTACGAAAACATGGTCCATGCCATTGTATGAATATAAATACTTTTTCATATTTGATCAATGGTTTCGTACGACTGTCATAGTGGTTATGTGACCAAGGCTTAACTATTTACCAATCGTTTCAATTTTTGCATTAAGCAAGCAATTGCTTGTCATGAATTTTTATTGCATGAAAATTATCGAATCAAGGATCGGGCATATTTCAAGCCTAATTTATATCAGTGGGTATAGCCCCCCTCCATTGCGACAATATGAATATGAGATCACCCCTGAGATTGTTACCTGAGCAAGACTGATGAGGGGACGAGGCTGTACCTGTGGGGTGTGCGAGCCTGACCGCATCTCTGAGAGCCTCAAACGGTTCTAGAAAATGTGAATTGGATTGAATGGTCTGGTCGTGTTGCAAATTGTCGCATTTTCCAAATAGTCACAATGCGAAATTATCGATAACTGAAAATATTAAAATAATATTTTTTTTTACTTAAAAAAATTAAATATTACGAATTGGGTTAGATTATTTCATTTTTTAGAGTAAAAAAATATTTTTTTAAATATGTATATTATCTATATCAGGGGTGCCAGGTGGAATCTTAAATATTTCAATATTTTTGTTTATGTAAATTTACCTGATCTGACCTGACCTAATTTAACCTAACGTTACCTTAAACTAGTTTACCAAGGCCTCTTATTTCTTACAATTTGAACCTATGATGATCTCAGCAGCGTTGCCAAATCTGTTGGAATTCCTTTAAGTTATGTTTCTCTCTAAAAGGGATTTTAGAGTTTTTAGTAAAAATTAATGAAATTTCTGAAAATACTGAACTTCCGTGGCATGTAGAAAATGCGACGATTTGAAATCATTCAGATATACAAATCCGTCCTAAAGTACTCGCAAGGATTTCATAACTTTTTGAAACATTAAAATTACACCATGATAGGTAAAAATCTGGGTATTGATATATTTTGATTTTTGTCTGCCTAAATCTGCCCGATTTCAGCTGCCCGATGAGATAGTTAGATGCTGCGTGAGGAAGTACTTCATTTGATCAAAAGTTATTAGTCGAAAAATTATTCTATCTTTTCAAAAATAAATTGTTCAAATGAGATTCGATCAAACAGGATTTGGTCATAAAGGATTGGACCAAATAAAATTCAGCGAATTAGTTTCGACCAAATCCCGATTATATGATATTTGATCACAAGGGATTTGATTGTTTGAGATTCGATCAAATGAGATTTTTATAAAATGTTACACAATATTATAAGATCCAATTAGCTGACATTTTGAAAAATAAGATTAGATGATTTGAGGTTCGATAAAATGAGGTTCTTTCATTACCTAACGCCCTCTCATGGCAGACTGTGGCAACTGTAAAGATTGGAGATGAGCAGTTTCTTCTTGGCACCACTTCACTTCCTCTGCTGACCAGATTTACCTCTGAACATCTGTAAAATAATTTAATTAACTAATGTTAGTATAGGTCAAGATTTATAAAGTAAAGGTTGGTCACTTAGCCAATTTTCCGATAATCTGCATATGATGTCATCACACGTAGGTAGAAAGTAATTAAAGCAGGCCATATCTTAAACATTTACATTGTCACAGATATTTCATTTAGATATTGTTACTCTAAGTGGCACCAAAGTTCATAGGAAGAAACGGTTTTGAAAAAAATGACTTAGTATTTGAGAAAAAAGCTCTCTAAATGTGCACATGATGATGTCATCAACAATGTATGCACTTAGGTAACATTGCTAAGTGACCAACCTTTATTTTATAAATCTTGGCATGGGTAACTGGCCAGTTTAGCTTCTTTTTCCTAACAGCCTTAATAAAATAACTCAATACAAATTTCAAGATTAAGTTAAAGTTAAAAAAAGGTCAAAGAAGAGAAGTTTCTTTGAGCTATAACAAAAAACTAAAGAAACCAAGAACATTCCTTTTTACCAATACAACAAAACTGAAAAATTGCAGTTTTTTATAGTTATTGCAAAAATCTTCCCTTGGAAGCAGTGTTGCCAGAAATGTCCTCTAAATTTCCAGAAAAATTGAACAAAACAGCGTGTGTTCTTTGATAAGTCCTATATGGGCACAAAAATGTTTAATTTTGATTTTAAGGAATTTCCCCAAATCTGGCATCACTGCTTGGAAGTTAAAGCTTATTTATTGCCACTATTAACTAAGTATAGTGCACCTTAAAAAATGTTCCTTTTTTCTTACTTGAATTGAAAACTAAGTCTATTTTTAGGTGTTGAATTTTTTTGTACCAATACTAGTAAAACATACGCATAAAGGTTTCTTTCAAAAAAATTTACATATCGCTCAAAAATGACAACTCAAATTTGCATTTTATGTCAGGAATACACAATTCAGTGTTGGCAGATCTGGTGGAATTCCTTGCACTTAAAAATTGCTAGATTTTTACGACTTACTTAAGATACAAAACTAAGTGTTATTTTCAGCTTTTGGTGGAATTTAGATTTTATTCCTGGCAGCACAGCCTCATGTTACACAAGATTATTTTCACATATGAACTCGAGAAGAATTGTTCAATCATGTCAACATTCTCTCACTGGAATAAGAAATTTTAATAAAAACTAACGAACTGGATCAAAACTATTTGACACTCCTAGCTGTTCTTGACAAATACTATATCCGCTACAAAAAAAACAGCAACAAAGTTTTAATGTTTTAAATTGTTTTTAGTGCTTTGAGCAATAATTTTGATCAACATGCTAGCTGACATCTTCGTGAGTCGTCAAATCTTCATTTTTTATCTGAGACAAGAGAGAAATATTGAGAAAACATTTAGGTTAAATTATCTCTTATAGTTTGGTGGTGATCGGAGCCAGATTTTTGGACTCGCCTGAACCCCAACTTGAGCGATGTCTTGCACATAAAAGGAGTTTTATTATAAAGTGAACCCGTTGCAAAATCTTTGAAGCTTAAATAAAAGTGCATAAACTTTTCATTGTTGGTTCTTACTTTGCATGGAAAATTCGTGACAGATTTTAAGACATTGGACTTGGTGTGATAAGTTTAACATTTCTTAATCATAACAATTTTTTAACTATAGCCTTGCAGAGGAAGTTATTAAAATACTAGTCACTATGAATGTTGCTATACCGATGCTGAAATTCGTCAAATTTGAAAAACGTCAAAAGTTAAACGAGTCAACTATATGCTATACAAATTTAAAATGTTGATTTTACACAGAACTTATTTTATTCTAATCTAGTGTTTATTTTTCTAGGGAAAAAATGTGATTTTTTTCATTTCGGAATTTCTAAAATAATCATGTAATGATACGAATAAGATTTAATTATTATTAGAAAAAAGAAATCAGTATTTCGTCTTGCAAAATAACGGATAAATCGCTTTTCAAACTTGGCATATTAAAATCTAAAACAATAGAGGCTCCAGCAAGCTTAGCTTCTAATACATTACAGGAAGTGGTGCCACAATGTCTAACTTTTCAGTTTAATATTTGCACTACTTTCTTTACCTCTTAACCTTAAAAAAGTCTTTAAAGGTCGGTCACTGCATCCAGGGTGGAATGTTTGCAAAAGATTTTATGAAAATCTTTTAAAAGTTGACAAGAAAAGTGAATTTGGAGAATTCATACCTGAGACAATCCCTTAAACCCTTACTCACATTTGATCGTCCGACTTTGTGACTAGTGTGCAATTGATTGTCTCAAGCTTATGCTAGTTTTCAAATATAGGGAAAAAAAGTTGCATGCATTAACTACCCTAAGGCAAGTTCACAGCCTTGCCAAATCATTGCAAAATGAAGTTCTAACCAAATCGCAAGGCCGTATGATCAAATGTGAACAGCCCGTAATGTTTCGGAAATTTTTTTTTCGTAAGATAAATTGTGAATACGATCCCTTAATTTTTTTTTCAATTCCCAACTTGCTCGTTATTAAGTAAATCATGCTTCAGTTTCAGGTCATGCACTTCAATTTCCAAACTGCGAAAGTTTTTCATCAAAAGTTAAAAAAGTTTCGTCCTCTGAGACAATATTACAAATGCATTACAATCAAAACTTCATGCAAAAGTTGAATGTAGGTAGTAGGTCTGAAGTTAACATCAAAAAATTATTTGTCTTGCTTAAACTTACTAACTTTTCTTAAGTACGTATATAGCCTTCAATAGTTTTCAAGTCAATTCATAAAAATGAAAAAGAAGTATTCAATGTTATAAAAGTTAATTTACACGAAAATCCACATTTTGTATGATTGAAAATCTGGACCAGTTTATTAGTAAGAAAAATTTTACTTTTTTAAAGAAAAGGGAAAGCTTAGTCGTATTGCAAGATCGTAATTTATTTATAATAGTGACACAAGCAGTCAATGCTATAACAGTGATTTTACATGAAAACCCACATTACAATTGAAAAGCTGGACCAGTTTATTAGTTTCCAAAAGTTTTGTTTTTTATGTGGGACAGCTTAGTTGTATCATACGATCATAATTTGCCAAGTTAGTCTATGGGAGGCCGTGATCATATGATACCCACTTCAATAAAAAAATAAACTTTTCGTTACTAATAAACTTGTCCAGCTTTTCAATCATTACGGTCCCGAGAAATCTTAATCTATCTGGCAGCACAGGTAGTGAACACTCACCTGGATAATAATTCAGGTTTTGGCTCCGAGGTTCCATTTGCAGGTAAGGCTATTTCATTTTCATCAGGTGTTTCCAGAAGAGAAGACAGGTCTGGCGGCAACGGAACACCTTTGGACTTCAGCTCCTCCTCTAGCCGCTGAAGTTTCAACCTGTAGGTAATAAATTAAGTTGTCTCGTTAATGTATAATGAATAAAAATTCTTAATATTTTCATATTACTGCAATGGGTCTTCGAGTGCTACCGGTCCCTAGATTTCATCAAAAATATTTTGACAAATATAACATTGACTTCGGTCACATTTGACGTTTAGAACTTTCGATATTCTAAACATTCGATCGATTTGCCCACCCCTGACATGAGAATGCACATTGTTGCTCTGACGTCATTATTTTATAAGATTAAAAAAATTATCATCACATTATTAATTGATAAACGTCATCAGTGTTACGATTTTGAGGTATTTTAATCAAGATATGATATTCCATGCATAGGTTAGGCTAGGGTTAGGTTGGGTAAATCATCTGTACCAAATTGCGCTGAAAAGAGGATTCTTTTAAAGGTTAACTGAATAAATGAAGCATTTATCGAGCCATTATCGTATGAGTACAAATTATCAGATACAAACAGTTTTGTTAAATGTTAGAAAAATAATTAGGGGGGTACAAGAACGAGGGTCCTTTTGCTCCATTACACCACCACCCTTACATTATTTTCAGTGTTGCCAGAAATGTCCTCAAAATTACACCAAAAACAGAACAAGATAGGTTCTATCTCGAATCCCTTGTAAACACAAAAGTTTTTTTTTCTAATTCTAGGAAATTCCACCAGATCTACCAAGACTGATTATTTTCAATCAGGTATCTTAACATATATGGCTATATATTAGATTATAATGATATCAGGTAAGGTTAGTTACCTGGCCATGTCCAATTCGTGCTTGACCTTCCACAGGTGCGTGTCGCAGATGGGATCGTTGCATTTGTGAGCCTTCATGAGTTCGGTCACCTCCTGAACAGACCCTCGAAAGGTTAACGAATTTCCCATACTCTGAAATAATTTCAACATTACCGTGTAGGCTAGCTTACGTATAGTAAGGTATGTGAGTCAGTGTTGCTTAATTTGGTGGAATTAAAAAAATTATTTTGAAAAACTGAAGTGTTTGCAAAGCATATTTCTTTATAATTTTTGATAAATTTTTGCGAAATTACTGAAAATCAAGGCTTATTATTAAATCTTAAACTCTCATTTCAGAATTTAAATCTTTTCCCCTTGTAAATTATTGAATCGGTTTGTAAACTTGTAAAAACTTACTATGCTAACAAGCGAACAACATCCTGGCTCTCCACTATTGGACGTCGAGCTCTGAACCCACTTCATGTAAACTTTTTCAAGACCCATGAGACCAACGGTCAGCTGAAAAAAAACACTCATTTTCATAAGAATGCGAATGGTCATATTTCAAATTGTCGCATTTCCCATCTTGTCGCCATGAAAGATACAAAGGACAGCACAGAAAGGTTAGCCTATTTGTCAGTTGCGCCTATTTTTATATCAACATTTTCAAAAGCAGTTAGCTTATCAGCATGGTTGCTGCTAACAAGAGGAATACCATTATACGAAGGACATTTCACTAAACTGGCCTTTTGTTAAATAAAAAAATTATCTTATTAAGTTTAGAGCACAAGCTTAGCACATCCCTGGGTAAGTCACTTTTTGAAAAGGGTTGGTCGACAAAACAGCTACCTACATTTTTCACTTTATTAATTAAAACACTTTTGACATATGGAACATTAACGAGTATAAGTCACACTTTTTTACCGTTTTTTTTCACCAAAAAAAAACTGACCTGCAACTTATACACTGCAAGTCCTTAAGTTAAAACATTCAGTTGACAATGGATTTAATTACATTAAACCAAAAAAGTGTTATTTTCTGTTGTGTCTCATTTAGCAATAATTTTTTATCAAAAATTTTTGTCCATTGAATTTGGGTTCAACTCATCCTTGGGAGCAACTTATACTTATACTCGTAAAAATACTTCAGTAACTGTTATTGTAGTCTAGGCCGTTAGACTTATTTTCCTACCAATATTCCACAGAGGAGAAGCAGAAATGCGGACATGAATTGTTCAGGTGCAAGTGGTTCACTGGCTTTCTTCTCTTCCTTCTTTGGGTTACAGGTACCTGTCAGCCAAAATCGTCGAAGCCTCTCCAAATCACCTGTGAAGAAATTTTATCAAATCTGTTTATGTTCTTAAAGCCTCGGTCACATACACTACGACGGTCATACGAAACTATAGGCTGAGCCCATTGATCAAATATTAATAAGTCCTTAAATTCATACAAAGGGATAGACCATGGTTTCGTAAGGCTGTCATAGTGGTTAAGCGACCAAGGCTTAATACGTGAAATTTGAAATCGAACAATATTTTTATTTCATAAAATAATTAAGAGTTTCAGGTAGTCAAATTGTCTTATTTATCTTCATGTCAAAATTTAAAAGTAGTCACAAAAACATAAAAAAATTTTGAATGTTTTTTACCTGTAAAGCACAAAATACATCACCTATCCCTAACCTACCCGAATCTGTAAAAGTCATAACCTAACCCTAACCTAACCTAACTAAACCTGTAAAAGTGAGTAGCTTGGAACCCCATTGCGACATTTTTGCAAGTTCGACAATTTTACATTGCGACATACCGATAATATTGATGTTATGCGAGGACACCCTACAGAAACATCTCAAAGTTTTAGCCTCGGAAAATACCATCAATGATTGATCAAGTTGTGAGATGTAGACAGCAATCTTGTTTTTATTATTACCCTGAGGGGATTTTGGCACAGTGGGGAAAATTATCAATAAATTGGATCTATAACAAGTAATCAAGGATCAAGGATGACTAATCTTACGCTTTGACAATATGGGAAATGCGACTATTAGAAATAATGACCATTTTACGGAAACCACAACACCATATGTAGTTTCAAATTGAGGATTTTAGAATCTAACTTTTTAAACTTTTACTAACTTTCAATGTGATGTTTTTTATCAATTCAAATTGGGTTTTTCTTATTCTTAAAAAAGGACAAGAAAAAAAAGCATTTTTCATTTTTCAAAAGTAACTGATGAGAAAATCTCATTTCCTCAAAACTTTCGCAAAGACAAACTTGGATCAAATTTTTCATTAAAATTTGTTTGGACAACTTGGACTTGTCGATTCTAATTTGCATCGAAAAATTTTCTTTCGCACAAAATCTAATTTACGATGATTTGGTCACATTTATTTACTTAACAATTCGTTGATTTAATTTCGCATTGCAAAATTTTCTTTTCATGATAAATATAGATTACAATGCGGTCAAAATTACATTTAAATTAAAATGGATTTTTGAATTTATTAATCAGAGCTTGTAATGAAAAAATTTTCTTTCAGAGAAAAAATATTTATGATTTCAGTCAAAATTAGCCAAGTTGTATCTTACTAATAGATCAAGATAAATTTGTATAAATCATTTAATACTTAAACGAATTATCAGTTTATGTAAGCCTGTAGTCAATGTTATAAAATTTATATTGTGCGAAAAAGCACGTTATGAGAGAATATCTAGTCAAGTGTCTTAATAAAGAAATTTGACTTGTGTAGTCAACGTTAAAAAAAATTACTATCGCATGATACGTCTGAGCTGTCCCACGTCATTTGAAAACCAAAACTTTGATTACTAATAAACTGATCCAGCTTTTTAATGCTAATGTGGATTTTTTGCAAAAAATTTTTTTTATAATATTGACTCCTGCAATCAATGTTATAAAAATTACGATCGTTTTGCGTCCGTCTAGTTTTTTGACTGAAAATCACTGGTAAAGCTGAAAACAAGTCATCTGAACTTTTTCTGGGTGGAAGTTACTCGTATTATATGACTAGGCTGTCCCACTCCAATAAGAAAGCAAACTTTTCTTTTTTTATAAACTGGTCTATTTCTTTGCATAAAATAACTTTGATAACATTGACTGCTGGTCTGGACAAGTTTTTATTAAAATGTTTTTAGAATATTTTATCTGATAATTGCATCTTTGAGAATTTGTGACTCATCGATGCTGTCAATTGTAGTAAAATTTTTAATTAAAAATAAATATCAGTGTTGCCAGATTTGGTGAAATTTTAGTGAAATTATAACTGGGAATTTTTAAGCTTCTAAATATATCATTCAGCTTTTGGTGAAATTTTAATGAAATTTCCGGCAGCACTGATGACAACACTCGTTTTTTTTCACCGTTTGAGATATCTTTGTCAACATTTTTTTTCATATTATTGCGTCTATAATGTCTATAGAGTTAACTTTATACTAAATGAAACCTTTAGATTCTTGTCAGCTGTATCTAAATGCTTATGTGACCTAGTTTTTTTTTTCTTAATAAAAGGGGAAGCTTTTTTACTTGAAGTCAAGAAATAACAATAAAAATTATATGACAGACATAAAAAGATAAGGAAGAAAAAAATACACGGACAGAAAAGAATACAGAAAGAAAAAGAAGAGGAATTCGTAAACATAGAAACCATTTTCTTTTTGGTAATCCTAATTATGATTGCATCTTCACAAAGGATTGTCCAATGCTTGTCAAGTATCACTGATAAAAAACTTTACGAGTGATAAGCTAGACAAGTTTACCTACAAATAAAAATATTTATCCAGTTAGTTCAATTCTAAAGCACAATATCTCAGTGAAGTTTTACTATAGTAAAATTAAACTAACCATTTATATTTCTGAGGTGGATGTTTCAAGTGGTCAAATTTTCGACTGGTCGCAGTTTCATCTGGTCAAAAGTTTGAATTGCCGAAATTGTTCTGGGGCTTATTTGAGACTGGGACCATTTGAAAAAGTTTGATGTTTCACGAAGTCGACTTTTTCAACAAGTTGCAATCTCACCAGGTTCCAATGTCATAAAAATTACAATCGTATGTTACGACTAAGCTGTCCCACTTCAATAAAATAACAAAATTTTCATTAGTATTTAACTGGTCCAGCTTTTCAACCGTACATATACTTATGCCTAAAATAATTTTTACAACCTAAACTACAGTTTAAAAGTTGCGTTAGATTAAGCTTGAGCAATATTCATCGTCTAGTTTTTAGCCTTCAGTCAATGAATAAATTAGCCAAACAGACTTTATAGGTTTTAAGCTTTTTTTTATTTCAACTTAATAGGGGGCTAGATAGTTAAATGGATATAGCAACAGCTTCCCACACAGGAGTCCTGGGTTCGAGCCCCCACCCAGGACAAAGTTTTTCAAAGGAGGGGAGAAAAAAACGAAAGAAAAAATCATGTCATTGTGTACCCTTTATAATTGATTTTGTAAAATATTGATCTTGGGTCAAATAAATGAAATGAAATGAAATTAGAAAAAATGTCAGATTTCGTGAAAGTCTCAAAATTAGAACTAGAAACGTGGGTGTCGTCAACCTTATAACTCAGTATCATATTTTGCTTACATTTTGGTGGAATTTATTTAAAAACTTTGCCTGGCAGCTTTGAAATGACCCCCTTGACAAAATGCAGTTCCTGTCTTTTGTCAGTTCCCAATTGTTGATTCACTCATCAAAAAGTTTTACAGTGGACGTCTACATATCATGGACACATAACCTACAAAGTATCTCCTCGAGTCCTATACTTATTGCTTTTCATAAAGAAAGAACTTCTCTGGAGTAGGAGTCGAGCCCCAAATCTTTGTTTACTAAGTTTGCTAGCTTTAAAAAAACTCTTAATTTGCTATGATTAGTATGTTCACCCGAGCGATTGGAGGTCCTACAGTCAGTGTTGCCAGATCTGGCGGAATTCCTTAAAATTGATACTTGAAATTTTTGTATCTGCAAAAGATTCAGGACAGAACATACAATGTTTTGTTAAATTTTTGGTGGAATTTGTTGACATTTCTGGCAACATTGCCAAAACTTAAGGCACAATGGTCAAGGTTTTACCCACAGACATTAATAATTAATAGACTGCTGATCACCTGTAGTTCCAACTTCTGTTGCTGGCACTAGTTCAACCCCCTAAATGCCTATGGAGGGAAATAAATTCTCACCTGTACATGCCAATGATATACTGTATATTCCTTCAATGTGGATAAAAGCAGGCAGCAAAAGTTTGAAGGTGTGATCTCACACTCCCTAGCAAATATGACTAGGTGGTTAATATTTTTCATCTAGATTAAAAATATTTGACCTGCAATGGCAACATAATGTTATTGTCATTTCAATGATGTACTCAACCGAGGTAAAATTTTTAATGACCAAAGCCTCGTTCTCATTACATCATAGAGTTCATGCGTACTTTGCGTACTTTGAATATTTTGCATAGTATACGACGGACATATTATGTACGTAAAGTGTACGTACTTTTTGTAGGCAATGTATCCAAGCTTTACCAACAATGTTGCGTTGAAATACGAACCCTGCCTAACGAACCTCGCATAAAAAAGTTTCAATGGTTGTCCTTTGAAAAGTGAAATCCTCGCAGTTTCATTAAGGAAGGTCTCAGATTGCAAAATGTGCATCACTCCAATTCAAAAATTAGTTGACTTCAAAAATATTTTTCATTAATGGAAAGGAACATCATCAAAAAGTTAAAGGAATCATTTTTCTACATTATAGGTTATTGAACAAGCTTAGTACAATGATTTTTATTTGTATCTAAAGCGAATTTTGTTGGCTTTTTGTCAGACACTGAAATCTTGAGCCTTGGTCACATAAGTGCTACGGCGGCCTTACGAAACTATAGGCCAAGTCCATTGATCAAATATGACTAAATATTTATATTCACACAACGGTCTAAGCCATGGTTTCGTCGTGTCATGTGACCAAGACTTTACTCATATTTTTAATGTCTCGGGTTATCTTTTGTGATAAGTAGGGCCCGGATTTCAAATTGAAAAATTGAAATATTAATTTTTCAATTTTTAAGGGAATTTTAGCAAGATTCAATTTTTTTCCATTTTGGGGCAGAATTTCAATTTTTTATTACAGTTTTGGACAAAAATTCAATTTTTTAAAATAAAATTTATCAGAAAAACACTAAAATTTCTACCCTTTAAATATCTAGAAAAAAATTACCTAGTGGATGGAAAAATTGCTCTAGTAAATTTAAATTGTCTAAAGCTTCAGATATCTTGCTCAAGTTCTAGGTTTCAAACTAAGGTTAAGTTCATTGAGGAGAATGAAACCTAAAAGTCTCATTCTCAATTTTTTTAATTAAAGAACTCTATTCTGTCATATTTATTCCAGTGGTCAAAAATTAGCAGCTTCCTGGCATAACATATCCATCCCCTATGTCTGCCAGCTCACATCTTAAGCTTGAAAGAGACTGGAATGCGATTTAGACACTTCTTTTCAAAGAAAGATGGCATTACTGAGCAAAACTTTCTTAAAGTTAATTTTTTCTATAGTAGATAATAAAATAGCTTACAGTAAGTGGCAAAAACATGTCTTAATAAAGGCAGTGGTTTCAATTATTTTTCAATTCTGATCAATTATTTTGTCATTTTTTGTCAATTTTTAATCAATTTATTTACCTCAAAATTTCAATTTGAAATCCGGGGCCTAGTGATAAGAGAAAACCAGGGTTCACAATTAACCTTAGGTTGTCATTTTTAGCAAACCAGTGTTTGTGGAAAAATTAGGGCTAAAATTTTTGTTGAATTTTTAGCAATACTTTTACGTTTTTTTAGTTAAACTGTATATAGTACAAAACTTAAGATTGACGTAAAACATAGATCTTATAAATTTATAACAGTAAAACCTTGTTCACATTTGATCGTACAACTTTGCAACTTGAGTACTATTGATGGTCTCAAGCTTTTGCTAATTTTCAAATAAAGGTCAAAAAATAGCTGCATTCAGTGACTACTCTACGGCAAATTCACAGCCTTGCCAAAGCATTGCAAAGTATAGTTCTAACGAAGTCACAATTTCGTACGATCAAATGTGAACACCCTTTAAGTCTTGTACAATAGACTTACAGTAGTTACGCCTTCGATGCAATGGCTCTGTGACCAAGGTTGCAATAAGAATGAAAATTGATCACCTACACATAGCAAAATCAAAAATAGTTAAAATGATAAACATAGCCCTAAAAAATAGAGAAACAGAAACAGAGAATAATAGCAAGTGAAGAGATGAAACAAATATACGAAGATAAAAATGACAAAACTAGAAGTAGAAAAGAAAACAATATGGCTGACTATAAACTTGCATGACATGCCCATTTTTTATTTTTCCACCAAATTGTGTTTAACAAAAACAATGCCAGTCTTTTTTTTGTATGTGTGTCCCATTTTCTTTTTGAGGGGAGAGGGTTCTATTCAATAAAACATTATATCTGTGATATTTTTTCTTCAAAAATTCTTAATTTGCTCAGTTTAAGCTTCGTATCTCGTAACCTTACAAATCTTGAGCTGATAAGTCTCACACTTCACCTCAACCAGAGTTGCCAAAAAAAGTTAAAATTACAAAAAAATCGCGAACATGGGCAAAAAATTCTATTACAATTTTTTTTTGGGGGGTGGGACATTTAGGGGAACCATTGATTTAACAATCGA
>LR041095.1:17783-28438 GCA_900607525.1 Apocyclops royi
CCCCCCCCCCACCCCCACCCCCCCCCCCCCCCCCCCCCCCCCCCCCCCCCCCCCCCCCCCCCCCCCCCCCCCCCCCCGCCCCCCCGCAAATTTTCTGGCAGCCTTGATTTCAACATAGAACACTCCAATTAGGAATTAATGGGACCAAAAAGTATTAAAATTCATGCCGCATTGAAGTAAGACAAGCTAGCCCCCTTCCCCCCCCCCCTTTTGCGCGATCAAGTTTCAAATTCGAAGCAGAAAATTCATTTGTTAAACTTGTGTACAAAGAAAAAATTTAAATGATATCTTATTTATAGACTAAGCTGTGACATTCCTTTTTAAAAAATTATTGTTTTTGAAAATTTATTTCATATTCTGAGAATACCCACGGCTGCCGGATTTTTGGGGAATTTGATAGAAAAATAAGTTTAACTTTAATCTTTCTTTCAAAGGTATTTTCATCAGACGTTGTGATGTTTTGGTGGAATTTAGACATTTCTGGCAAGATGGCTGACCAGCTCATTCGAAGTGGTGTTTTAAGAACTAAGTTACCAAAAACCAGAGAGACCAAATTCATATAATAACTACATGTAAATTTAGTTACATTGCTAGTTACCAAAAAAATGTCTAAAAAAACCGAGAATTGAAAAAAATGGTTGAAACTTTTTCCTTTTCAAGCAAGATACGACAAACTTAAATCCCCCTTCTTAAGAATGGGCGAAAACTAATATGCGCTCACGATGTTTTTATAAAAAAATATGTGCTGACAGTTGTGCCAAAAGAGGGGGAATTTCGAGTTCATTCATCAGCTTTTGACAGAGACAAATTAGCAACGATTTTCATTTCATTTAAATTTCCACAGATCCTAGGACCGAGCCTTCAAACTCTCCTGATCTATTTTGTTAATTTGGTCTCTCATCTTACTTGATAACAGGGTTGCCAGATATGTAATTAAAAATTCCACCAAAATTTTTTGTCATTCTTTCAAAGTCTCCTAAGATATAAAAGATTATAAATTAGGAATTCTCTTTAACATTGCCACACTGGAGGATATTCAGAAAAGTTCTTACCCCCCAAAAAATCTCAATCAACTTCACAAAAATTTTGTTTTAGTTTACTTAGGTGTCTGACGTCACAAGTATTACATTTTCAAGTCTAAATAGAATATTTTTACAATTTGTAAGAAGTTTTATGAATTCGTGCCCAATACTGTGTCAACATTAAAATTTAAAACTTAGAATAAAGCTAGAATTCTGATACAACTCGACCATATAAGTTGTATACTCATTTGATAATATTTTAAGCATATTTTATAGTGACGTCACATACAAAAATTAAAATCAAATTAGTATTTTTTAAACTTTAATATACTAAATAGCCTATAATGGGAGGTCGCGTACCAAACATTCAACAAGGTTTTACCTTGTTTGAATAGATCTTTTAGAATTAGGAAAAAAAATATATTCTGTCAAATGAAACACAAATACCTTTAATGGCTAGCGATCCTAGCGGAAAAAGTTTTGATATGCGACCTCCTATTGGCTGACCCCTAACTTTGCAACAATATGGGAATTGCGACAATATTATATTGAGACTATTTGAAAAATGACCATTTTGAATATCCTATAATGACCAAAAAACAAGAAATTATCATGCAGTTTATCTGTGTATTTGCTTAATATAATTTCTCTGTTTGTGAGTTTTCATCCCATAAAGTACAGAGTCATATAAAGATCATAATAAGAATATCTTCTTCAACAAAAATAATTGAAACCCCATTTTCACCAAAAATTCTTACGAAAATCGTACAAAAATCTTACGAAAATCTTACAAAAATCTTATGAAAGTCTTACGAAAATTCCTAAATCTTACTAGGTACTCTTAGATATCTAACAGCCATATTCATTTGGCTTAAGACAACATAGATAGGATGAAATTTTAAGAAAATGTTGTAAGTTTTTTGTAAGAATTTTTGTGAATACCCAACCTGAAGATGCAAACGAGATATATTTACAAGAAACCTTTTGGTGTAAATGGTCTTTGACGAAAAAAAAGTTTTTTGCACAAAGTTTTCTGTAACTTCGGAATTTTTCTTCGTTATTCCCAAGCCCTTTTTTTCTGATAAGAGAATGTTTGTTTTTCTCCTCTCTTGGGACAGAGTTTAAGAGGGATGTAGGGAAAAGGGGTGAGGTGACGTGCAGTCAGTGTTGCCAGATCTGGTGGAATTCCTTAAAACTGGAACAAGAAAATTCTGTGTCTATAGAGTAATCAAAAGAGAACACTTTACAATTTCTTCCATTTTTGGTGGAATTATTCTGACATTTCTGGCAACACTACGTGCAGTGGTGCCAGGTTGGGTGAAAGCCATTAACACTGAGCCTATATAAAGAGGATTTTTATTCAACTCTGGTGAAATTTAGATGTACTTTTAGATAAAAAAAAACATAAGAAAAAAGTTGGATCTGAATATCATGAAATAAAACAAATGACATCATTAAAATAACAATAAAAGTACAAATTAATCATATTACATTGTGGTGGATGTGTTTTTGAAATTATCAGCATACAAAGATAATTATTGTCCGCATATGTTCATAAATACAAAAAAAACTATTTGTTGTTCCCACATGGGTGAACACATAATTACCTCAAAATAATAGATATTCTAGTTTTGAGTTCTAAAAACGTTGAAAAATTACAATAGTGTTTTTACTAATGTCCTTAAAACACTAAGTTTCATCAATTCTTATTTACAAACAACTGTTTTGACACTTTGAAAGGGTTCTACTTTTTAATTTATGTAATTACTACAAGGTTATTGTTGAGGTTATGAATCAGTGTTGCCAGAAATGTCAGCAGAATTCCACCAAAAAAAGGAACAAAATATCAAAGTGTTCTCCTCAGATTCCTCCATGGACACAAAAGTTTAGTGTTCCAATTTTAAGGAATTCCACCAGATCTGGCAACACTGGCTAATGATACGCATAATGGGGGCTGATCATTCAATTAACGCTTTTTCCCCCTTTGATAATTCGTTATCTATGTATTTTAACTCAAGATTAAAAACAAACTAAAATTATTCCCTTATTAACCTAGCATACCTTATAGACATTAATTAAAGACCACAAGTTCAGTTCAGAAGTTTTTGAAATGTCTTCACTATTGCTTTAAGTCAGTGTGACACACAAACCATTGAATAAATAGAAAAATAGCCACACACTGGCACGGTTCTGAAGACATTATCATAAGATAAGTTGAGCTAATTGGCTGTATGGCTTGAGCCTTGTTCCCATTTGATCGTACGACTTTGCAACTTGGGTACAATGGATTGTCTCAAGCTTTTGTTAGTTTTCAAATATAGGTTAAACAATAGTTGCATGCAGTGACTACTCTACGGCAAGTTCAAAACCTTGCCAAATCATTGCAAAATGTAGTTCTAACCAAGTCGCAAGATCGTACGATCAAATGTGAACAGCTGTTAAGAAGGGCGGGTCAGTATTACTTTAAGTAACCTTTCAATTGAATTTAAAACATGAGAACTCTTAACTTTTTCTGGCAGATGATTAATAGGTTCCTTAAATGAAGTCCAACTCACACAATAAGTACATAACAAAGGACTACAGACATTTTAAAGATTTATTGAAGCTGGAATAACTCAGTCATGTACTCTGAGGCTTCAAATGGAACAAAAATATTTTTTGGTGCTGGAGCTCTACAAGAACCCAAACGGTAAACAAGAAAAACTATTTAATGCCAAGTCATAGTTGTACCCAAGATTTATAAAGTATAGGTTGGCCACTTACCTACTTTACCTGAGAGGATACAATTTTGATAACATCATAGCACGCAAATCTTAAGAGCTATTTCTTCAATGCTAGAGTAATACCATTCTGAATTTTTAACATCTGATGAAAGCTGGAATCGCTTGCTATAAAAATTCAAAATGGCACTTCAGTCAAATCTTGTATATTGAAGATATGGCCTGTTTTATTTTATTACCTGGGTGCTATGATGTCATATTAAGATCCTGAAAAATTTGGCTGGGTGACCAACCTATACTTTGTAAATCTTGTTTGTACCTTGAGAGAAAAAATATGAGAGGTTTAGTGACATTCACTCAAGGAGTTTTCATCAAGTCTTGACCCAGCTTTCTTGATTCATCTGTCAAAGAAAGTTGGTTAAGAATGAATCCCATGGGAAATTCGTTGCAATTATTCTAAGACTTATTTCCATCTTGAGATTACTGCAACTTTTAGCCTTGATTTGCTTTGTCTGAAAACCTTGCTAACACACGGACTGAATCTGTGTTGCCAGATCTGGTGGAATTCTCTTATTTGGAAGCATAATATTTGCGTTTACAAAGGACATTTTTGGTTGCATTTCATTTCTGGCAACACAGATCGAAATGTCCTTTTCAACCCCCAGAAAACAAACCAAAGTTTAGTTAAAAAAATTTCCACCACTGGATAGAGCACAAGCAGCATTAATTCAGGAATTTGCTTTTGTGATGTTGGTTTAAAGGATGTCGTGAATATAACGCTGCTTGGAAAAGTTTTTCATAGCTCAAGAAGATTCACAATAAAAAGTTTTTTCCTCCACAAACTCAATACTTTCAATTAGTCATTCTTTGCTTTGATGATTTTTTATGAAGTCATCACTTTAAAATTGTCACAGTTCTCAGAATGTCTGAATGATAAATTGTAGCTATTCCCACAAGGTCGAGTGGACATCCCAATGCCCCCGGTAGGGCTACAGGTCACGATATAGTTTGGGCTAGATGAGGTTATTCAACCTCAAAAAAAGTTGAAAAACATAATTTTAGAATTTTTCATTTTGTGACAATTTTTAATTTCAAAAGTATGCGAAAGTCTATTTCATTTAAAACTAAATGGTCGCCATTTTTAACCAAGAGCCCCTGTGCTATCAATTTATAAAAAAAATATGGTTGTATGATACAACTAAGCTTTCCACTTTAATTAAAAAAGGAATATTTTCATTACTAATAAACTTGTCTAGCTTTTCAATCGTGACGAGGATTTTCGCATACAGTAAATTTTATAACATTGACTGCGGTATCAATGTTATATATGTTATATGGAATTGTAGTGACTTTTCTGGCAGCGCAGAGTATTAGCTTTCAGGTTTGTATCAGATGATATCATTTGATCTTAGTCCCTTTCAGCACAAAACTTGTCACTGAGGCTGCCAAATGAGATTTGAACAAAAAACTTTTCCATTTTGTCCACAGATGTCAACAATGATGAACTTTGGCAACAGAGCATTGTTATGACAGCTATACTTTGCGTGATCACAAATATTATATAATCTAAACTGACAAAAGAATTTCAGCCCTTATATCTATGCCTCATTCTATTGAGCTAGAAAACTGAATCACCCAATTTTTACCTAATTTTAAACTTTTAAAGATGTGGTTGGGAATAATATGTCTTAAATTTAAAGTGAAAATAAAATTGCATATTTTATTTCAACATTCAAACTGTCACAATTACCTTAGTGTTCCAATGTAAAAATTGGTGCATTTTCCATGTTGTAGCAAAAGAGTATGCAATTGTATTTTTTAACTATATTACCTGACCCGTTTTATATCAGGTGATCAACCAATCTCCCTACCTGGTACACTGGTTTTTTGTGACAAGTTGACGCTTCGACAATTCTACATTCTAACAAAATAATACCAACCTAATTCAGACAACTCAATATCTTAGAATCTAGAAAACGTTTGTGATCATTTTACTTGACTAAACTTGACTTCAGACTTAAGTAGCACTTTGCAACCAGGTATCACAAGTTCAAAGATAAGTTTAGTTTAAGCGTCTACATTGATGTAAGTCACAGTAGAAAGATACAGTAAAAAATTTAAAAAAACCTTTTTCATTTTGCAAATGTAAAATCTATTGCGTCAATGTATTAATTCCTCCTCTGCTCTGAAACCACGGTCCATATCTATACTACTGGGTGGGTATTCACAAAAATTCTTTCGAAATTCTTACGATATTTCTTAAAACTTTCACCCTATCTATGTTGTCTTAAGCTAAATGAATATGGGTGTTAAATATCTAAGATTAACTTGCAAGATTTAAGAATTTTCGTAAGAAATTTTGTGAATACCCACCCTGACGCTTTAGTTAAGCTATACAGAAAGTCAAAAATAACTTTTTAAAAATTAAATCTGTCTTACCATTTTCACTGTAATCCATGATCTTCCGGTTAAAGTTGCTGAAGTGCTTTGAGTTCCTCGCGAAGGCGGCCGCGTACCCAGTCATCGCGTACCACGACCCCACCGTGAGGAGCTTGCATTCCTCATCTTGGGCCACGAGGTATTCCAAGACCGTCCCATCGTAGATAAATGCGTTCAGTTCCCTACAGAAAAAAAATGAGAATTTCAAGCCTTGTCGGCTTAAGTATGAAACTACAAGTCTAGCCTGTTGTGAAAATACAAACAAGTATTTGTATTTGTATAACAGGCTAGACTTTTATAAAATTTTGTAGGCTCGATTCAATGGTTATGTGACCAAGGCTCAATATTCATTTATTTGCTAAATTTATTTGCTAAAGAAACTTTATTTCATCGAATTTCATATTTTTAATGAGCTCAAAATTTTGGGTCTATATGTAAATTATACTTGAATATTTTAAATCTAGAAGAAATGTATGTGTATAACATATGCAATCCTGTCAAACTAGCAATTTCCTACGATGCCAATTAGTTGATAGAATAGATCGTTTTTTCTATAAACAAATAAATAAAATATTCAGAAAATACCCTTTCTTCACGGCAGATATTCCTTCCCATACGTTGGATTTATTGAAAGGCCTCATGTAATCGTGCATATCTGGGAAATGTTTTCTGTTAAAAAAACAAACAATTTTTTAAGGTGCGTTCTCATATTGTCGCAAGTCCCATAATGTCGCGATGTGATAAGCTTAGACAAATTTATAGTAGTAAAAAATTCGATTTGAGATATTTTACATTGTGACTGGACAGGAAATACAAAAATTCATTACATAATTATTTTTGAAAACTGAAGTTGTGGAAGACAACCAACAATAATTATGTTACGCTACTAAATGAAAATATTTGTCATTTTTTCTCGAAAAAAAAAACAATTTTGAGTAAGAATACCTAAAATTTTTGAATCAATAAAAACAAGCCATTTCATTTCGTAAAAAAGCTTTAACAATGAATAATCGTTGTCAGTGTTACAAGTTACGACCTTATACAACAATTAAGCTGTCGCTTTACATAGTTAAGTCGACCAAAAATCTTTTCCTTAAAACTGTCTAGCCTTTACAAAATTGATACCTGATGGCATCCTCGGTGTAAGTTGCGGGAACTGTTCCGAATTTGAGAGGAGGTTTGATACTATGAGGGTTCCCGAGCTAAAAAAATTATTTCTTTCAGTGTTGCTGGAAATATGGTGGCCTAATTCCACCAGAACTAGAATAAAATAGTTGTCTCTATTATTTAGGTTTCATTACATCAGCACAAAACTTTCAACAAGATTTACCACCAACGGAAGAAGATTTGATATTAGCTAAATTAAGTGTCTAAAAGATATTTTCATTCGATTTTGTTAGAGTTTATTTTTTGACTTTGGTGGAATTTGAACGTCATAACTGGCAGTACTTTTTTGCTCTCTGAAGCCTCGGTCACATAACCGTTGGATCAAGTCTGTTCAGTTGCACAAGTAAAAAAAACTTTTTTGCATTTGCAAAACATTATGCTTTCGTACGCTCGACCTAATGCTTATGTGACCGAGGCTTGGAGGGTAGTCAGACTCGTTTCGGGCCGCCAGAAATAGTCTAATATAACTTACAACGTATTAAACCATATTCAAGCTAAAACAAGACTCTCATCGATTATGTATAAAACAAATAATTATTAAAGTGCTAATATGGCTTTAAAATTAAAGATATAGGCTCGGTGTCATAACATTCAAACGCAAGTAGCTAAAAGTCTAGTCTGTTGTACATATGAAAATATTTGTTCATACTTTTACAACAATGTTAACTTATATTACGACGCAATGGTTATGTGACTAATGCTTGAAAGAATTGTATAATTAGGACCAGTCAAAAACTTTTGAGTCCGACAAGTTTTTTAGTAGAAAAAGATACAAATTATCTTTTACAGAAAGTACAAACACAAAAAATAAAAAATGTCTGTTAATGTACTTTTTTTGAAAATCGGTGTCGATTAATTTGAAACGAAAAATTAGTCAAGAATATCTTAAACTGAATATCTAAAAATATTATAGAAAAACTGGTAAATTTTTAAGAGATGAAGATTCTTTCATGATAACATATTCAGACTATCGTTATCTGAAAGACTTTTGGATCCTGTTTTAACCAGTTGAAGCTGGATTGTGTTATAACATCACAATCTGAATACCAAATTCTCTCCAATATTTTCCTGGCCTGTTGTTGTCTTAATCAATCGATCAATTAGAAATCGATGCCTATAGCCTTTTCATTAGATAAGTGTATTGAAAAAACTGATAGGAAATAAATAAAATATCGAAATCTGTTATACCTACAATCTGCAATATAAATGTTTTTTAAGTTTAACTACAATATGTCAGGTGGGGATGATCGCAATTCCTTTTTTTGTCTCAATAGGTTCTAGGCAGGGAGGTGCTAACAAGGGGAATGGATTATACGTCTTACCTCATGCTAAGCTTGTGCTCTTTACTTAACAAGTTAAATTCATTTGTTTTACAAAAGGCAAAATTTAAACTGGTTTGACATGAGAACTTTCATAGAGTGTTATTCTCCTCACAAGCACTTCCCTGGCACTAATGTTATAAGAAACTATGATCATTTATTATGACTAAGCTGTCTCACTTCAAAAAAAGCAAAATTTTCATTTCTAATAAATTGGTCTAGCTTTTCAATCGTAATATGGATTTTCGTGTATAATAACTTATATAACATTGACACCTACTCAATGTTATAAAAATTATTTCACACAAAAATTCACGTTACAATTGAAAAGTTGGACCGTTTTATGATAAACAAAAAATTTTTAATTTTTATTGAACTGGGACAGCTTTGTCGTAACATATAATCGTAATTTTTTATAGCATTGACTGCTGGTGATTTTATCATTTAGTGTTAGACTTAAGTTAAGAAATTAAAAATACCAAATGGCTGTCATCAATTTTAAACTAAACTTTCAAAATCTAAAGCCTCGCTCACATAACCATTAGGTCGAGCGCACAAAACTGTAATTCTAGCTTGTTGAGCAAATGAAAAGAAGTATATTTATTTGTGCAATTGGATAGACTTGAGGTTTCGTGTGCCTGACCCAAAGGTTTTGTGACTGAGGCTTAACATTGAGACTTTCTAGAAGACAAAACTTCTAACAGTTGTTAGAAAGCCTCTAAAATAGTCAATACTTTTGCAAGTATAGCTTATCAAAGAGGACTTATCAACTCAATTGGAAAATTGATTCTCAATGAAAGTCTTAATTCAAGAATGATTCTCTTTTACTTGAAAGGAAAATTTAAGAGAATTCAGTTCAAAAACGAATAATGAAATTATGTTATATAAATTGGGTTTAATTCACTTATCAAAATGTGTATCTTGTTGCTAAGAGAATATCAACACATTTCGACTAAATAGGCATTTGAACGGTCACATTTCAAATTGCCGCATTTTCCATTTGGTCGCAATATAAAATTGTTGCAAATTTAAATATTGTATCTTTTTACCTTAAAACCCCTTATGACAAAATGGGAATTGCGACAAAATGAAACAGCCCCATTTGAAACTGCTTGTAAGGCTGGATAGGCCTGCTTGGGCGGCCGGTCAGGGAGTGGATGAACATACCCGTTGATCATGCAAGCCTTCAAAATTGTCCCACTCTTCTCTGGTGATCATGAAGGCTGCCAAGCTGGCAGTGTAGATGGCCAGGAAGACCACAGCAAACAAGGCCCACACGGAGGCCATGAACCTCGCTGTGAAGGACCTCGGGCAGTCCGTGCTTACAGGAGCCTGAACGTTACAAATTTTGTAATTTGTAAAAATACATTAATTTGTTTCAGATTTTACAAAAGAAAACGCAAAATATTCAGCTGTGGTGCTAATACTAACGCTGCGTTTGCTGCACTTCCTTGCGTTAACGCGAAAAAAAATTAGAATTTCTGGTGAATCTGGTGAGTAATGGGTTAAAATAATTGGCATACCTGGAAGAGGAGGGCCCACACAAGCCAGTAAGTCCTTAGCAAAGAAAATTTGTGATCAGGCGCTGCAGTTGACTGAAAGAGGTCAAATAAATGAATTAAACAATTCATTATGCTTAAGCTAGACCGTAATCGAATTTAATAATAAAACAGCTTAACCTAGCAAGTTTAGGAGTAAAAGCAATTTTTCAGTAAGTAACGATTAACATTTGCAAATACCATAGCTTTTTTTACAATGATTGAAACTAATTTGATAGAAAATATTTTCTTGTGGCAAAACGTAAAAAAAAATCATAAAAGAAGAAAAAAAAATAATGTAGGAAGAATGAGTTACTTCCCACTTTAAGCTCTCAATTTTGCTGCGGATTATTTAAATCGTGTGTGTAGACCCTCTAAAAACTTTTACGTATTTGTTGAGATGTTTTACCTGAGAAGACGCGAGACATGGCTTGGATTCGCAAAGACAAA
>LR041095.1:55460-67375 GCA_900607525.1 Apocyclops royi
GGGTCTTACTGAAACTTTTTCGTCCTGAGCGCGGCCACCTTGTCACGCACGGCCTGAACAAAGTCGTCGTGGCCGGCAATCTCGCTCGTGACGACCGAAAACTGCTGCCAGTTGTAACGCAGCAAGATCGATAACATAGCAGCAACCTGACGGAAAAATTCCTTTCACGTAATCTCATTTGTACGTGCTGGTTGTGAAATAGCATAAAGTATTCACAAGTATTATGCCCATGTGTACATACATACAAGTGCACATTCATAGTTCATATGCATTGATTATGATCAGTCTAAATGCAAAATGAATCGTAGGTGTGTGGGTGTGTGGGTGTGTGCACCACTTGTAAAATATATACACATGGTACATGCATCGCGTGCATGTTGCAGATACATATATGTATGTATGTTAATTGTATCTTTACGTGATGTATACATTGTGTGCATAATACATACATGGTGCGCACGTATCGTATGGGCACATATACTAAATGGACAAAGAAAATGACGGTTACTAGTTTTGCACTAGCAATCTTCATTCCTGTCTGAGTTACCGTTGGAATTTTTACAATTGAATTTTTAATGAAGGACCAAAGCAAGTGTCTTAAATTTGTATTTAATTTATAAAAGAAATGTGTATTAAAATTTCTTATTAGAACACTTAATTCCTAAACTAGATCTCAGCTAAGTTTTAATTTAAAAAGGAAAATCAAATAATGCTGATAGTCAAATAACAATTATTTTTATTATGATCCTTTTCTGATCTCTTTGAGTTTTGAAATGAAGGCAGTTAAAAGTACAAATTAAACAATCGAATGATGACGTCATATGTTCTAGTTTTGTTGTAGATGATCACTTTTGAGAGGGTGGTCCTTTAAAGATTTAGTTTCCAATTTTTGAAGTGACTTAATTAATAAAATATAGTAATATTATTTACATACAATAAAGTAGTTTAAATCCGGCTTCATGACAAGACATAAAAGTTACAGTAGTAAATTTCAAACGACTTTTTTTACTTTTTTTTAGGTATGGAACGGCCTTTTGGCATCATGTCTTTAAAATTGTTACCTGATGTTCAATACTTGGTGCCAGCTGAAGTTGCAATCTTGTTTGGGACTGAAAAAATCATTGAAACGTTTTTTACTCAAGAAAAAAAAGAATAAGATTTTAAATGGTTGCTTTTTTCGACATGAACAAAGGAATGATTCCAAAAAGTAGAAACGCAAAAAAACGTTGTCTAGTAAACTCGGACTTTTGAACCGACCCATACGCACGGGGAGTACTTTCCGGCTAGGGCCGAGTCAGATAAGTAAAAATTCTCGACCCGAACGCGCCCAAGGGTCAGACCGTTTGGCTGCAAGCACTTGAAAAATGCAACCATTCATTGATGTTTAAACATTACACCAATATCCATTAAGTTGGTCTGTCTTAATTTGGGCCTGTATACAAAGTCCTGATCCATTTCATCAAAAGGAACGTTTTCAAAGGTTTCCTGAACACAATTGCTCAGCCGTGAGCAAATAATTTACAACTAACATCGTCTACCTTCGACTGAGTATCTGTGTTTAAGTCTTTGGGGCCCAGTGAGTCCTTTGGAACCATGGACATATATTTTAATAGACTGCTGATCCCCTGTAGTTCCAAATTCTGTTACAACATGATTTTTGGCACTAGGTAGTACCCCACCCAGAAAGAGTGAAGAAAAAAGAAAATATACCATTGATTACAGTATTTAGCTCATTTAGTTCAAGAAATTTGTTACAATGGGTTTAAAAACTATAAAAGTACATCCATTCTCTCACTAATTTGGCTTTGTTTTGGGTGAGTTATCAGCGCCATTTTCATAGTAGTGAGTCAAATTGGAACTATATAACAGTGAAACATAAGATCAGCAGTCTATATATGTTTATGTGTGGAACACGAGCACAAAGTAACATTTGTGGTCTAAAGGGCTTCAAACTACTCAAAATTTACATTGATTTCTTTTTCATGACTGAGTTGTTCAAGCTTGAGTTTACTCATCGAAAGATCAATATTCTTCCACTTTTATGTGCCTGTTGCATTTTTGTGACTTCATTTGAGGTACCTAAAAATTGTGGGACCCAAAAGACTTAACAAACTACTAGGGTAGACCAATGTGAATGAAACAACAAGAAAATTGTGTACATATTGTATACTGGGTGAGGGAAGAGATGATTTTATCAAAATGCGAGGTAAATTGGGTACACATGTAAGGATATCTAATGTGGGAGACATGTTGGGGGGGGGAGGGGTTCAGGGTCCGACGATGGGAAATCCAACGGAATGCTTTTCAGTCTGTGAGATGCTTCAAGTCTATATAGAGATGGTAGTGGGCTTAATTTTGTATATAACAAAGTAATCATTTAATTTCGAACGGGCTAACTTTATTATCTCGTGAGTAAAAGGAAAGATTCTAGATTGTTCTTTTGTTAGATTGCAACTATCATTCCAGAATATGTAATTTGCATCTCAGTGACATCACAAAGCGGCCAAGATGATCAAAATGTTTTTACACAGATTTTGCATGAACTTGATATTACATACTAAATCACCAGAGGGCTAAAAAGAATCAAATCTAGGTATTTAAATTTTAGAGACAAACAGGATAAACACATAAAGATCCACACTGAGATTGTTTCAACACCATTTAAATAAATTGACACAAAACACAGTTATGGGTAATTAGGACAGATAGGTGGAAATTCTATACAAGTTAAGCCTTGTTCACATTTAATCATACGACTTTGCATCTTGTGTGGGATTGATTGTCTCAAGCTTTTGCTAGTTTTCAAAAATAGATTACAGCCTAGTTGCGTGCAGTGACTACTCTGAAGCAAGTTCACAAGCATGCCAAATCATTGCAAAATGTAGTTCTAACCAAGTCCCAAGGTTGTACGACCAAATGTGAACAGCCCTTTAGCAGAAGATGAAAATGAAATGTTGTCCTAGATAAAGTTAACTTCTTTTTTATTTTTTCTGACACATGAAGTTTTATATTGAAAAATTATTTAGCAATTTCGAATGTGAAATACCAATCAATGTCTATTGAAATAGATCTATCATGATTGAATTGATAGAAATTTGAAATGTGTCAAATTATTACATTCAAAACTTTCAGTTCATCAAGCACAATTTAAACGTAATTTCATTTGAGAGTAATTTAGGCTTTAAGTAAAGGACTTGGTCAGTGTGACTGAATTACTGAATAAAACAAATAGAAATTCAGACTGTCTGCCTAAGTCCCATAAATGATGCTAAAGTGGGGTTGGTGTGATTTTTTGCAACTAATCTGCTGCTTTAGTAAAGCCTTGCTCACATTTGATCGTATGACTTTTTGACTTGTGTACAGTCGATTGTCTCAAGCATTTGCTAGTTTTCAAATATAGGTTAAAAGATAGTTGCATGCAGTGACCACTCTAAGGCAAGTTCACAGCCTTGCCAAAGCATTGCAGAGTATAGTTCTAACCAAGTTGCAAGGTCATACAATCAAACGTGAACAGCCCTTAAGACATAGTGTGTGGGCCACAATATGTATTAATCTAAACATCTAAAGTTTATCCCCAAACACCGAAAAGTTAAAAGCTCCTTATGAAACAACCCATATATAAAGAGTATTTAAAATATCAAGAATGCAAGGCTATTGGGTAATATCAACATTATTATGTTACATATTGTAATGAAAATGAAAGTACCTTAGAAATTTTTGGCAAATTAGTGAGAGTCATGATGGCTTAAGTATTTTGCACAGAGTAAAAATTTCAACCTACATTTCATTAAAACTAATTAGACCTGAAATTGAATTAAATTACAGCTTGTGGGAACATTACTTTTTAACTAAAACTTCTTTGACATATGATTCAGGAACTAAGTGTCTCACAAAAAAAGTTTTAACACATATTTTTTTTTCAAATCTAATATTTCAAAAAAAATTATGGCAAAAGTCTTTTATAAGTCACTTGCTACAAAACTATATTCCAAGAACGTTTTAGCTCAAAAGTGAAGCAGTGCGTGCCGTATTTCAATTTATTAACCCTGAACATGGATACTTAGCTGAATGACTATCGAATTTTATACGAGTTATTAATAAGGTATTATCAAGTACATTGTTTGAAATTATATCAACACAAACTTTTATTTGATGTGTTAGAAGTTTTTTTTTCTTGTCTTAGAATTTAGTCACACACGAAAAAACATCAATTAGAGATGAGTTCGAGTTGGCCAATTAACAAAACTAATTTTCTATAAGGCCATGGGACAAGCCCGGACCCACCTCTAAATTAAAAACATTGAGTTTTAGGAACTTTTAAGACACATAGAGCTGTACAAAAGTTTTTAAGATATTGATAATAATTAACAAAAAGGTTTTATCGGACATTTTTCTAAAGTTGGTTTTGGTCACACAGGGATAAACTTACCTTTTGTGTAATGAGAATTTATTTTGGTGACTTAAATCAACATTAAGGGAAACCAAAGTACATTCGAAGATAAAATTTGAAGGAAAAAAAAGAAAGTTACCGAAAATGGCAAAAGGTCACACAGATAAAGTTACCGAAAGATAACGTTTTAAAGTTCGAGAACTTAAAATGCACCAGGGGAAGAGAATATGTAATTGTAACGTAACACCATAAAAACTTTTCTCTAAAAAGAAAACGGTAATTTAATTATGAATTTCATATAAATTATAGTTCCATCTTTAAATAACATACTACAAAGAGTTTGAGATTGCATTATATGCAGCAGAAAAGGGAGCATTAAAAGAAACAGCCCTGGCGTGGTGACTCCCTTGGTACGGTAGACTGGTGTGGTAGCAATCTGCAAGATGGGTATGGTGAATTTGGGGAAATTTTTAGAGGGCATCAAAAAAATCCTACCGTACCTATGTAGGGTAGCATGGATGGCCTGCCGCCCAACTTGGTATGATAAGCTGAAACAGTAGCTTAGAACATTAGGATGAACAACAAAATTCTAGCACAATAGTACTCTACCGGTTTAATGTACCAACCTACCATACCAGGGGGGCCATTGTACTACAGCAATACTTTGAAACGCCACCTGTAGAAAAAGTTTTATTACATCAGGTCACACAATGAAACTCTGATTTCAGGCTCGAGAGTTGAAATGAGTGATTTTACTTTGATTACTGCGAATACGTCAGGAGTGCCAAAATTGAAGATTTTTGGAAGGAAATTTTCTGTGACTAGATAAATTCATCCATTGGAATGTCCAGTGCAGTGGTACCCGAAAAAGAGGTGAACTTTTAAACGGACCCTTTAACAGACGAACAGTAAAGATTCACGACGCGTCGAAACAGAACGAACCAAGTTTGAATTTTATGTTAGTTTATCACCCTACACAGAATCATAGTCACGAGGAGAGAACACCAAAACATGCATTGGCCGAATTTTTAGTCTGATGTCTTTTCGAAATTAAAGTTTTTATTTTATAACGTACCAGTTTAACCTTGTAAAAATACGGACAAGGTCTTGAAAATAATTATATTTTTCCCCGGAAAAGTTTTAAAAATTGATAAGAAAAGTCTATGCAAAGGTTCCTGAAACTGATAAAAGGGAACTAAAAAAAGTTACTGAAAAAAAAGACTTTTGGGGAATTTAAATGCATCAGGATAAAACGAAGGTTACAATTTTGGAAATTCAAACGAGATTTCTCACCCTGTATTTATTGCAACATAATTGTGTTAAGCTGGATTCTCATTTCGTCATAGAGTATACATACATTACGTAGCGTACGACCTACGTGCGAACGTCTTACTTAAGTCATACTACGTATATTGAGCTCGCACGCAAACCCTTTTTACGATCTTGCGTTCAAATGAAAACGAAGCTTACGTTCAAGTTTTAGTGTAACAAGTAAAACCTTTATTAATCTTAAAGAGACTGAAGAGCTGTACCTATCTTATATAGTTCATATAGTTAGTTAGGTTAGGGTAGCCTTAATTTGGGGCAGTGACCTTGGAATGATGACGAGGAAAAACGGAAGTGTCACATTGAACCACGGCACATTCAGAAAGACGGCAATTTGAATTCAGAACAGAGAGTATGTTGACAATGACACACAAACAGGGATATTTATTATTAGATGAGTAAATATTTGACCAAGAAAAAAAAAGTTTTTATTGGGTAGACTAAAAATCCGGCCTTATCTAAGTAGTTAAAACATTTAAGGGTCAGATACCAATTAGAGAAGATATGAAACCCACCTGGTCCTTAAAATGAAAATGATAAAAATAAAATTCAAGAATCATTAGTGATGGTACGATCAGTAACGCCTTGGCACTTCTGAGTCGAGAGCACGAAAGTAAAAGTCTAGCCTATTGTACAAATACAAATACTTGTTTGTATTTGCACAACAGGCTAGACTAGTACTTTTGTGCACTCGACATAGTTAATGATTATGTTAAGTCTGATGTGAAAATGGTGTGATCTTAATTTGTCGCATATTCTACATTGTTGCCAAGTGATATTGTCGATTTCCACATTGAACTGAACGAGGGGCCAGTCCATTAACCCATTTTTAGTTTAGGTAATTTAAATTGTGAAAGTTAATACATAAAATTTCAAAATTGTGACAATTTTACATTGAGACAATATGGGAAATGCGACAACATAAAATACTGGGCTACACTCAGTTTTGCCAGAAATAACATTAAAATTCCACCAGAAACTAAGCGAAATTTTCGAATGACTATTTAAAGCCACTTGAATAGACCCAATTTTTTTGTTTGAGTTTTTGGAATTCCACCAAATCTGGCCACACTGGGTACACTCAGAATTTTTCCCTTCTCAACTTAAAATTAGCAACAAAGCTTTATCTCAAAAGTGAAACGTTTGACAGTTCTAATTATTAACCCTATGTTGCCATTGCTTGTGACGAAGTCCGACGTACGAATGCTTCTCAAATTGACAAAGAACAATGTATGACTAGTCGTAGTTGGATCGCACGGAAAAATTATCAACATCGTAAGATGAATTTTTACATCGAATGCAATCCAATCTTGGAAAGCAATATTGGTACGTCGAGCGTATGTCCGACTTACAAATTTCTACGAAAAGCGTGCGAAAAATAGTCGTACACGATATGATGTTTTAGAACTCTGATACCAGTTAGTTAGTTGCAAAATCAGATAAGCATTACAATTACACTGCTTAGAGTTAAAGCATACATTTTAAAACTAAATTATACTTCTTAATTCATAGGTCGAAATTTCCTCATCTGTTTCAAGTTTTATTTTTTTCTAATATCTTATAAACGTTTTTGTAAAATGAAAACTTAGTGAAGTAATTGTACGTGATCCGATTTTGTGTTAAAAAAATAATTTCTGATATGATGACAGACCCAGCTGCAGTTCATATTGTTGCAATCCAAAAATGACGCGTCCCAACTCTAATAAAATTCGAAATTAACCTAACCTCATCCCCTTGACCTACTGGGAAACATCGACCCTGCAAATAACCCTTCAGGGGGCCCTGGAGGTATAGGATTTCACCCATTTAGAGTAAAGACATTTTGGGCAATGCAGCAATTTGAAATCTCCTTTTATAGAAGTTTGAGATATTTTGTCAACTAACACAAGTTTGAAACTTTGAAAAGCTTAAGTTAAGTCGAAGGTCTCATACGGTAATTGAAAAGCTGGACCTGTTTTAAGAGATGAAAAAATTGCTTTTTAATAAAGTGGGACTGTTTTCTAATATGATACGATTGTGATTCGTTTATAAGATTGACTGCAAGTATCATTGTTATAAGAATGGTATAATGGTATTACTCCTCTATGTAAGCTGTCACATTACTATGAAAAAGCAACATTTTCGGTATTAATAGTGGTCCATCTAAATAATATTAACGTCAGATTTAATCGTTGCCAAAGATTTTTTCTGTGTTAACTACATCAAACAACAACCAAAAATACTTTTGAACGGGTTCCAATGAAATTTGACTACCCTAAGCATCTAGGAAACATGTCATATTATCTCCAATTACAAGCAAACAACACTTGTTTGTGTAAATGAGATCAGTAGTGCTATGTTTGGTGGAATTCCCACTAAACTAATGTCTAGTTTTTTGAAGCGTTGATTTAAATAGACAATAGAATATTTTAAAAGTAAATTTTTGTCGGAATTTGATGACACTTCTTACAACACTGTTTGATGTAGTAATTTGTGATTATTTTATGCATAGGGTGACAACTTAATTCAGAAAAAAAACTTGGAAGCTTAATATTGACAGACTCGAATGATTCATTGTTTACTTATAAGAAAGCTGGCATAGTTTTGGAAACTTTTGAGGAGATATGTCTGTGAAATTTATTACAAAAACCATTTAAGCATTTCATTCTTACGAATTTTGTTTTTCGCGGAAACGCACGTTTTAAAAAAGGAACCATAAAATTGGAAGAAATTAAAATAATTTTGCTATTATAAAAACGGTATAACGTAGAATGTATGCTTATAGTATTGCCTGTTACCACTGTTGCCAGATTTGGAGGAATTCCCTTTTAAAGTCTGTTAAGGACTTGATTTGACGTTAACATTTATTGTGAATGAAAAATTCCCTAAGCTGAAAATTGAAGAATTGCACAACAATTTAAAGTTTAGTTCTAGGATAATTTCACCAAATCTGGCAACACTGATTGCAAGACACCAGAGTTTCACACCTGTGAGTAAATCGACACTTATCAACATCAACTTGTTCGATGCGAATAAGTTAGGGAGTTTGATCGACAAAAATTGCATTAGTAGTAATATACAATATTGGATTTTTATACCCTAGTATCAATTGAATATGTGACACTAACATTTTAGCAAAATGATATTTATGATATCTAGTAATAAAAATTCTTTATAGTAACAGTGCAGCTTAGTTTTACCACACGATACAATTTAGAGAATTGATTCCTACTTTTTGAAATCTTTTTGTTTTTTTATTCAATGAGTTAAGAGCAAGGCGTTATTAGGTATGTTAACTAGAAATATTATAGTTTTTTTAACATTGGCATAGCTTAGACGTAAATGCAATGTTTCTGACCAAAAAGAAGGAAATTTGAAGTATTTTTTCTTTAGGAATTACAAAACACCTATTTAAAACTCACAACAACTATTTGATCGAGAAAATTAACAAGAATTTTTGAGACAGAGGTTTAATCAGAACTTTGTCATCAGAGATTACACGTGAACAGATGTATCAGTATTTGTCGTAGAAAATCACTTCAATATATCATGACAAGATTATGTAGACGTATGTAGCTCACAAAGAAATGTTTTTTCACGGAGTGTTACTTAAGATATCTTTCTCAAACTTTCATAAAAAGGAAAAAGATACTTTAATCTATGTTGAAAATTAATGCCTCAATCAAGTTTTAGTTTGATAATTTAGAGTGTAGCAATTCAATTAATATTTATCATTTCATTTCATTTATTTGACTCTAGATCAATTTTTTTTACACATCAATTATAAAGGGTACACAATGACATTGTCCTGGGTGAGGGCTCGAACCCAGGACTCCTGCTTGGGAAGCCCCTGTCTTATCCACTTGACCATCTAGCCCCCCAGATACCAATATCCAAACATATCGTAATACCAGTTTTGTAAAATGAGAGTTGAAGTTTACGTTAGGTTAGGTTAGGTTGAGTTTAGAGATGAAAAACGACATTACGGGCACTAGTGTAATAAGAATAATTTTGTTTTTGTCGTAACATAAATTTTTTGATGTTATCAAAACTTATGACGAGTGTAAGACAGGTGTAAGTTGTCTTAGTATATTTTAGTACACATACTTTTTTTTAATGTAAGTCAAAAGGTTGAGCTTTTTAAGAAAATTAATTGTAATCTATTACGCTAATTACAGTCTTTTTTTGAAAGACCTCATTAAATAAAATCGCAAAAAGCTTTTAAATGTGAGGCAGGCAATTCCTGTAAAACTAATTTAGTAATTAATTATAATTATGGGTTTTTTGCAAAATATCTAAATATTTATTACAAGAAAAACTTCCTAAATTCTTATTAATTTTGCAATGTATCTCTTGCAGTTAATTGTATAAACGTTTTAACCTCGTTTCGTAAATAAAAGATAGTGTTGCTTTTTTCGCGAAACAGCATATTCTTGAAATGTACCCTTCTTCATTTGATTTACAATTTACGAGTGTAAATAATTTATAAAATGGACTCCTGGTGAAGTGGCCTTCATAGGATTGGTCCTTTCTCAAAAAAAAAATTTTTTTGTGAAGACGCAAGTGTATTGTGTTTACTAATGGAAGTGGTTGAAATATGAGTTGACGTATCAAATGACACAAACAAAAAAAAAGTTTTAAGAGAATCAACATTATTCGACAAGGTTTCATATTGTCGCAATTTCCATTTTGTCGCAAAGGTCACATCTGATATTGTCGAAGCCCCCATCAACATATTGTCGAAGTGTCGTATTGTCGAATGCGAACTAATAAATTGTCTAAGTGACTTGCAGGTGCAAAAGTGATAATGCAATGTAAGCAAGAGAAATGATAATTTAGAAATCATATTAAGTGTCTTCAGTTTGGGGTGTGCATATTAATGGCTCATATACCAATACGGTGATTTTGGTGCAATTCACTAAATATAGGTACATACATAGGGTACCCAAATCAGCCTTAACAAAGCCCTAATTTATATACGACGATTATTTTTTTGGATTCCTTCCATCTCTTACCGCAGCTCGATAAGTTCTTTTCGCGAAGTTCATAATTTATTGCTTTGTAAAAAAATGTTCAGCCAAAAAAGTTTCAGTGGCAAATGCCTTTGAAGATAAACTGCTCCTTGAAAAAAAACTGACTTTTGAGCTGATAAGTAAACGGTGATGCTGGGTGGGTATTCAAAAAATTTCTTACAAAAATCTTAAGATATTTCTTTGAAAATTCATCTTGTCTATGTTGTCTTAAGGGCTGCTCTCATTTGATCATACGACCTTGTGACTTGGTTAGAACTACATTTTGCAATGCTTTGGCAAGTCTGTGAACTTGCCTTAGAGCAGTCACTGCATGCAACTATTTTTAACATATATTTGAAAACTAGCAAAAGCTAGAAACAATCAACTGTACACAAGTCAAAAAGTCATACGATCAAATGTGAGCAAGGCTTTAAGCTAAATGAATATGGCTACTAGATATTTAAGATTACCTAGTAAGATTTAAGAATTTTCATAAGATTTTCGTGAGTTCTTTTGTGAAGACGGTCCCTGGTTTCAAAAGTTTACATAAAATGGTGTCATAAAAATTACATTTAAAATGGTTGCTCATGTAATTAAGATATTGTCTAATTGTTATTTAATGATTTGAGTTAAGGCTGATTTATGGTAGTGACAAAATAAACATGACTATATACATTTTTTGAAAGTGGTATAAATCAATATTGAATGTAAAAAAATGCTTTCAAGCTAATGCTGAATTTTAGCCTTGAGCGCAATTTTATCATTTTTTTTCTACCTCGATTCTAAATATTAAATTTGTTCTTACATACATATTTTTTTTTTACTTTATTTATCTAGATATTTAGACGATTGGACATCCTCTAAAATTGAACCTAAACACTAGTGGACAAAGCCATTATTTAGGTTGGGTTATTCAGTGTTTCAAGTTATGTCGTTCAATCTGATAATTCTAAATTCATGGAGATCCTAACTCACGTTGGTAAGTACTCAGATATCCTCTTAGTTGGTAGACTAAGTAGCGATGGGTTCGGGCTCGGGCTTTTATTATATGGCTCAAATAATCAGGCCAAATCGGGCTCAGGAAATTTGTCAAGCCCGACGGTCTCGAAATTTGATGCATAGCTTGAATTTGGGCTCATTTAGTAAAAGTCAATCAAAGCCTATCCCTAAATAATATCAGCATTATTTAGATGTCTATGGACAAGTAC
>LR041128.1:5733-18281 GCA_900607525.1 Apocyclops royi
TTTAAGGAACTACCTACGTATCAAAATTCACGTTGGGTTGAAACCTGACCTCTCACAGTGCAATGAAATCTGAGCTTTTGCCTTTGACAACCAGATGTTAATTTTATGTAGAGTCGATTTCTTTGTGTCAACTGGCTCCATGTTTCCTTCCCAGGAGTAAAAGGTTGATTCAATTCAAATTTTATAATTCAGCTATTATGATAAAATTGTGTACGTATATTATTAAAGGAGAACTTTCCAAAGTACGGTAACTACAATCATTAATTTTCTAAACCGGTGGCTAAAAATGATTTTAATTGAAATATAATAACTCACCTGTGTACAATTCATCTTTTTCAATTTTCAGGTGCTTGATGTGGCTCGGCATGTCAATACTTTTAAGGTTTGACTTGCACAAGACTCTCAGCTGCTCTGAGCACACCATACAGGTAAATATCTACCTGAGTGCCTTAGAAAAAGTTGCAAGTCGTCTCAAGCAAATGGGTTGGTATTCACAAAACTTCTGGCGAAAATCTTACAAACTATCATTAAATCTTTCTCTTGTTTAGATTGCTCAAACTTGAGTGATTATATCTAATTACTGTATAAGATTAAGTAAGTTTTTTTGTGAATATCATCTCTGGTTTTTCTTTACTTTCTATTCGGATAAAAGGCAGCCAGATTCCTTGTTGAAAATTTTAGCGACGTATTTTTATTAGATCAGGTAATGCCAGATTTGGTTTGGTCCATTAAATCTAATTTCTGGTGAAATTTTGTCGACATTTCTACTAGCTTATTTTACATACATTTACTATCTCTGACAGTTCAAGAAAATTATATCTTGTCCAACGGTTTAGCTTATCACTAGAGATTTTGTTTAGAGAGGTACTGTTCTATCGCAAATGTTCCCCAAGTGCATTGACACACACTGCAAAATCGTGTCAAAATTATCGCCATTGTGAATGCGTCTTTATGTAAGAACTGTTTTTAATTATACAGAACTGGTTGGGACTCATCGAAGCAAATTACAAACGAGCAAACGCGTATCACAACTCCACTCATGCTGCTGATGTCCTGCATGCCACAGCTTTCTTTCTAGAACAGGTAACCTAATCTAACCTAACCTAAAAGTCTTTTTATGGGGTGGAAACAAATGAGCGTCGTCCCGGTGCTCTCAGACAGGGCCAGAGGACCGACCCACAATAGTATTTTAAAGATAAAGAATGCATTTAAAAAAAAATTTCAGTTTGTGATAATTTTACATTGTGACAATATTGGAAATTCAACAATTTGAGATGTGATCGGTAAAAAAACAAGATCATTAAAAACAGGCCACCTTCCCGAAACAAAAACTAATTTCAAAGAAAAAGAAGTCATGTTATCAGCAGTGTCATATTTGGTAGAATTTCATCAAAATAAAAATAAAAAAATTTTTGATGACATTTTTGTAAGCACTGCTATTAATGAGAATGAGCGGCAACGTACCGAAGTTTTGGCTGCTAGGTTCGCTAGCACTTAAAGGTTTTACATTGGTTGACTATATAAAGACAAGACAAATTTTTCAATACATGCCAATGATACCCAAATACCTTTATTGGCTAGCAAACCTAGCAGGCAAAGTTTACATATGCGGACTCCCATTGCGACGAAATTCCATTGTGACAATGTGGAAATTGCGACAGTTTGAGTTATAATTGATTTATTGATACTTTTCAGGACAAAATTAAAGACCTTTGTGATGGAATTGACGAAGCAATCTGTCTGATAGCCGCTGTCATTCACGACGTCGACCATCCCGGAAAAAACAGGTGCGTCGGAATTTTAGAAATTCAAATTGCAAAAACTTTCCTAACACGAAATTTTCGAGCAAAGATTTCTTACATAATTTTTATGCAAGGTTGCCGGATCTTGTGAAATTCCCTAAATGTTTTTTTTTACAAATCTATTGTTTTCTTCATTTTCTGGTGGAACTTTGGTTACATTTCTGGCAACACAATGTGAGAAAAATAAAATTATACAACATGAAACCCTTGCTTTTAATGACCAACAGCTGAATTTATGATAAATTCCTTTTTTTTTGTTGGCAACAGCGCTTTTTTATGCAACTATGGAAGCGAGCTGGCAACATTGTACAATGACATAACAGTTTTGGAAAATCATCACGCATCACTTGGATTTCGATTGACTGCCTCTAGTGATCAGGTTTTAATCAATATTTTATAGAATTAACGGACAGTGGGGCAAGATTTGGTGGTATTGACTTCACATAAACCAAATAACTAATTTATTGTAGTATAGTGCCTTTGAATATGAAAAAACTTTTTTGTATAGTTGTGCTTTAAAGGAATAGGACATTCTTGTGTCAAAAAGAATTGGTTGAATTTTTCACGATATTTCTAGCACCACAGCTTAATAAACACTTTTTGATTCAGGTGAACATCTTCAAAAATCTTGACCGCGATTCGTACAAGTTAATTCGACAAGGTGTCATCGATCTTGTCCTCGCCACCGACATGTCGAAGCATTTTGTACACCTCAACAAATTTGTCAGTGTCGTCAGCAAGTTGCAGGTCTGATTTTTTTTCGCGAAAGGACACGTCACTTTTATCGACTTTCGGCCAAATGACCTTATCAGAGAACCAGATAGAATGCAGTTATGCTTTAAGGAGTATCCAGTGTTGCCAGAAATGACAAGATTTGAATGTCTATTAAAAGACATAAATTTTAGTTTGAGTTTTTGTGAATTCCATCAAATCTTGCAACACTGCTATCTGAATCGGCAAAAATTATGAAATTATTTGAATTTAATTCCAGTCAATTTTTTGTTTAAATTTGGAAAAAAAAATATCGATAATGACCCTAGGATGAAACAGAAGGCATCAACATTGAAGTTCCGACTGGGAGTCGAACTACTTCCCCTTCACCAACTCTGTCAGAGAGCAGCGAATCGAGCTCAAATTTTCAAAATACTCCTGGTAAGTTAGAACGATTCATCTATAATAAAATTCATCCTTACCTAAGGTGTAAACTTATTGTTTCAGTAAATTATCGCTTTAATCAGACCGGTACACTTATTCGAGAATAAAAGATCCCTCTCATGCCTTAGCCTACCTCGTTCGAGTTCATTAAAAATATAGCTAACGTCGCAAGTTAAATTTTTTATCACGCAACCTCGTCGAAATTATTGGTTTTGTTTTTCAAAAAAGAAAATTAAGTTTTGCCAATATTAGTTCAATAATAAACGTCAGTGTTGCCCCATTTGGTGGAATTCGCTAAAATTGAAACGAGATTGAATTTTCTTTAATTTCATTTATCCTAACCCACCATAATTACCTAATTAATGTAATATTAATTATAAAGTCTACAATAGTTCTGAAAAATAATGAAAACTTTTGAAAAAAGATTCACAGTAATTTTTACCCCATTCTGGCCCAACTTTAAAGTGACAATTTTTTTTCTCTTGTCTAGAAAATATGTCTATTCTTAAGCGTATGATGATCAAGTGTGCGGATGTTTCAAATCCAGCGAGGCCTCTTCCAATCTGTAAAGAGTGGGCCTACAGAATCGCCGAAGAATATTTCACACAGGTATGAAGTACAGGTGTAAAGAACCGAATTGACAACGACTCAGACAAAAAAAACTGACGTAACTTTTACATGGTTATGTTTAATAGTTGTGCTTAACCTATTAAGTTCACAAAACAGTAATGAAATTTTAACAAGTTTCGTGAGGTTTTCGTAAGACCTTTTACGAAGACCTCTACATATTATCCAAGTCCTGCAGGGGTCACCCAAGACACCCAAAGGCGGTGCAACAAAATGGAAATCGCGACGTCATGAAACCTCCTCGTTCAAAAAAGTGGACTTTAAGAATCATCGTTTTTATTTTTTTTAAGACTGATGAAGAGAAACGTTTGGGTTTGCCTGTGGTGATGCCCCAGTTCGATCGACAAACTTGTTCCATTCCAAAATCTCAGCTTGGATTCTACGACTTCTTTATTAATGACATGTTCAATGCTTGGGATGGTAAATCACATTTCTTTTTCAACATTTAAAATCGAAAAGTTTTCGCTACAAGATTTTTTGGGTTTCATATATTAGTGTTAAGATTTGTAGTTAGAATATTTTTACTTAATACAGTGTTGCCAACCATTATGTTTTTTAAACGACCACCAACTCCGACCACTTACTAAATACCAATAAAATTTTAGGACCACTTATACTATATGGGTAAAAAAATGCTGATCACTCACTTCAAACAAACAAAAAATTCTTGGACCAACAGCTTTTCAAAAAAGGACCACTTTGGTAGTTTCTGACCAATGATGGCAACACTGTATACTGAACCGTAGGCTTCGGCCGACAGATGATATTTTTCAAGTAAAAAGCGATAAAGCAATATGAAAAAATGACAGGAAAGAAAACAAAAAATTAAGTATTTACTTGTTGAAATATTTACGCACATCAAAGTTTCTTGATAACCCTGTCAACTAATTCGAGATAAAATTTCAAATCTGATGAGCTCTCATACCCAGAGCTTATATTATCACTTGTCTCGCAAATGCTTAAAAAAGTTTTTTAAACTATAAGCAAGACGTACGTATAAGTACATCGAATGGGGGTCCGTGCACCGAAGTTGGTTGGCTAGTCATTAAAAGTCTTATCTTGGCTTAGCACATCATTTCAAACACAAGAAAATATTAGTCAACTCATTCCAATTAAATCTAAACCATCTAGTGAACCCAGTGACAAAAGTTTACAACCTTGACCTTCTACCTAATAAGCTTTAGAGCTCTTAAATTTTTTTGGTAACATTGAAAGTTTATAAATTATCCTGCGCTGTCTTCCACGTTGACAGTTTGTGCAAGTTAGATCCGTTTAAAGTGAAACTCTGGCTCGGGTAAAAGTCCAAGGACAATTTTACAAATAACACGTTTAATTGTTGAGCTTTTTGATTCACTTATTAAATTTCTGGCTCAATGTTCGATGAAAATTTACGTTGATCGTGTTACTTTAAAATTAAATTTTCGCGCCAATCTTGATCCAAGATCATCGTTTCCCTTTTCTCCTTTTGGCTCGAAGATATTTCATTCTAACATTTTTTTTAGGTTTTGCCGAGCTTCCCTTATTGTCAGAATACATTCGTTCTAATTATTCTTACTGGTCATCAGAATGTGAGAAGGAGACTGAGACGACTAAATCTTCAAAATAAGTCGAGTCGAGTCAAGTCGTTTGATTTGTGCCAAACTGATTACCTCGTTGAAGTCATATCAATGAACTGTCATAACATATTTGTCCTTGTTTGGCCAAAATTTCGAAAGAACAAAAAACAGAGGCGGGCCCTGTGCGAAATAGTGCCACGAAACCTCTATAATTTCTAAAAAAAAGATCCTATATCTGTTGACTATTGAAAAAAAATGTTATAGTTAGTATGATGAACTTCTTTTGTGTACGACTGTTTGTTGCCAGGGTCCAAAATAATTCATCATGGGTCATTGAAAAATATGTGAATAATACGATTGGATGTTGACCACATGAGATACTCAGATTTCAAGTACGCTAGCTTATTTTGTGCTTTTGTTCACCCTAATAGAAAATGCTTGTTTTTTAATAGACCTATCGCAATAAGTCTCACCCCGGGTTGACAACAATGCAACCTACCTTCCACGAAAATTCATTTTTCAATTGCTAAGCTATACCATTTAATAAACGTAAGAAAAGTACTTTGTCGTATGAGCACAGATTTAAAGCTTTTCGATAGAAATTTGGATCTTTGTGGAAATCAGCTTCGGAACAATTATTACCTGATTTTTTAAGGTCCATTGTTTCAAAAAGAGCTTCCTGTAATATCAATTAACAAAACCCAATTTTAATTTTTATCTATTTCGCATCAACAAACCGGTTGTCCGTCACTGTGTAGTTCCAGACGCAGAGGGACCAAATTTATAGAGTAACCGAATCAAGTCACCCTGCTAATTGACAACAATATGACTTAATAACCGGCCTCAGAATTATGAAACAAAGAAAAGTAATGCCATAAAAATCTAATATGTCTACGGGGTAAAACTGGTCATTATAAAAGATAGGTGATTGCATTCAATACATGTAGTGGTGAATTTCATTCAAATTATCTTTGAAAGAAATTTTTAATGATTCGAAGTTTCCTTATAATTTTGCAACTATAATTTTTTAATCGATTTTTTTTAATTCTTTGCATTCGTAATTTCTTATAGTCAAACTCACTGAGAAATATTATTTCGATCAACACTGACGCAAAAAAATGAATTATTAATTAATCTGAATAAGGACACCCGTAGAAAAAAATAACTACTTAAATATCAGCTAAGTTAGACAGTTCTTTAAGGAATTAGAAAACGATGTTTTATGCATTCTGTCATTAACTGATAAAGAAAATTTCTCTCAAAGAATTGTTTTTTGTCGTTGCTTTTGACTTTAAAGCTACCTTTTAAATACTTCATACTCGAGTAAAGTTTGAAAAATTAGCTGCAAACCTTAATTAAAATAAATTCAAATTATTACCTGTTAACCGGAAGGAAAAAACTTATAATTCAAACATCAGTTCAGAATTTTGTGAATTTTGTTTCAATTCAAATCATTATCAGTAAATATTGGCAAAAAAAATGAACAGTGCTCATTTCTTTTTCCTAAATCATGTTGATCCATCAATGCAATAGTCTATACCATTTCCTTGCTGTACGTATTTTATTTTTTAACAATGATCAAATGTCAACTCTTAATTTATGAAACATTTTATTTTTGAAATAACGGATGTAGCATTTTGAACTTTTTTTTAAAAAAAAATATTTTATTTCTTTTCTTTCACAAATTGATTTGAGTAAAAGTCTGAAGATTTAATTTCATTGTGAAATAATATTTTATCGTTACAAAGAAAAAAGCATTTACCACTGTTCAAAGAAAGTTTGACCCATGAGGGGTTTACCTATAAAAGAGTTTAGCTTATTTTCAGTTTTTAAAATCAATAATACAAACAAGTCATTTAATGGAAATTATTGTTAATTGTCAATTTATGAAAGGCACAAAATCCTATACTGGCTGTTTAAAAATTAGTCACACAAAAAATGTAATTATCGCAATTAACGAAATTTAAGATTTATAAACATTGAGGTGGAACCCCAGTGAAAAAAACGAGAATTAGATTCCATCATTTCTTTCGAGCTAATGAATTAATTTCCAGTTATCAAAGCAACTCGTTAAATAGTAATTTTTTGCTCTGATAATTGAATATTTTTATTCAGCTGTAGAAAATATATTTTCCCAGGTAATTATCATATTAAGAATTTAACTCAATTAAATTTGATAAGAAAAAGAAAAGCCATGGCCTTGTAGATTTACCTAAAAGCTCTTAAATTCGATCCCCTCACGTTGTTTAACCGTAATTACCCTTGTGTGAGGACACCCTAATGTTTTGGATGACTGACCCTAACCATTGGTGACCTAAACCTATCTGTTTGTAATGCCAAGGATTGGCTTCAAAAACTCTCATTGGTTAATTGATCAGCCAATGGTGTATGTTAAATCTGTTAAAAAGTTTTAATTTGAAGTTTTGAGATCCTTGTTCTAACTGTGAGTAAGCAATTTGTATGTTATTTAAATAGAAAATATATTTGAAATGAACCGTTTAAATGTTATTGGAAAAAAATTGTATCAAAAACTTGATAATAATAAACTGTCTCTAAAGAATGACTCCCTCCTTACAAGGTCTAAAATTAAAGTTGAAAATGTCAAGGGAAATTTTGGTGTAAATTGGATCAAAGATTCATACCTTATTTTATTTCAATAATAATTTGCTAGAGTTAAAATTGTATCAACACAGCACCATGATTCCAATTATTTTTATTTTCAGCAAGGCAAATAACAAAATTTAGAAGCCAATTGTAAGATGGACTCACTGACAAATTTATTAAAAATTTGGTCAAAGAACCTAGCACTCATAGAGACCCATTTCAGCTAGAACATAGCAGATGCATGGGTAGCAACCATGAGCTGTGCCGATAGCTGCGGAAATGCATCCGACAAGACCAATTCCTGTCCAACCTCCAGCAATGCAGCCTGCGACAGTGCCTGCAAGCTCAGCAACACACCAAAAGCAGTCCTCTTGTCCTGAAAAAAAGAAAAAAAATATTTATAACTTAGATTGTAAAAATTTTTGAATTATCAATTCTTTTTTAATCAAGCCTGGATGAAGCAAAATTTTGTTCAATTTGCACATACAGGCTTAACAAAGTATAACTACATACTCATTTTTAGTCTCCTAACTGAAACTTTCAGAACTTTAGTATTCATTATTAATTTATTAATAATGACTATAAAACCTAATCATCTTTGTATTTTTTTACGATTGTAGGCAAATGAATCAGGAATCATTCTGAGATGTAAAAATGAATATTTAATGGCAATTATACCAGAAGTGATCAAAAAGTTACAATTGGTTGTAATAATTAGAGGTTGTTTAAAAATTAATTAGAAAAAAAGGAAAAGAATTGTTGGTGAAAGCTTTGTTTTTTATAAGACTTAAAAAACTTTATATTTTTACTTACTCTTTTCTTCACTAGGGTTGGTGTAAAACTTGGAGACAGAATTGAGAACTTGCTCATAGGCCTGGAAAGAACATATGTAGTTACACATATAGGCTGATAAAGTGTTGCTAGTACTCAGTTATACATATCTTATGGATAGGGCAAGGTTGTATGGCTGAGGTCTCGGGGTAACCTTAGTGGAAAGTGGCACCTAAAATGCTGCCGACTAAGTTCCTAACAATAATGTTTATTGTTGTAACAAGCTCAATGCACAAACCGAGTTGGTATACCCAATGTCTCAAATAAAAGTCTGTTTTAATGTGGTTTTGAAGTTACAATAAAAACTATCGTGGGTGTTGTATATATGGCAATACAAAAACTAATCATCAGGAGGTCAAGATGAGGCTCATTATATAGCAAGCTTACAACATGTCTGGACTTATCAAGAGTTGAAGGTGTCTCAATAAACCTTCATGAGAAAACTGCAAATTGCCAAAAGCACTTTGAAACTGAAGCACCCACTTAAACCTCAACCTTTACATACATAAATTTTTCTCTGAGTCACTGTAACCAAATGAAATTTTGCTATAAAAAGGAGGTTTTTCAAATTAATTTTCTAGAATCCTAAGTAAGCTTTGTAAGTTTTCAGGATATGGATTTGATAGGTGAGATTATTTATGAGTTTACACTTTCCGAACTCACCCCACACTGCTTGTTCCTCGAAGAAGCTTCGCTGACAGCAAAACAGCAGAGAGCAATGAAGACAATGGCAAAAACAGACTTCATGGCTGGAACTGTATCTTTTCCGCAAACGATGGAACTGATAATACACAAGGCTCAACTCACATTTTTATAGGAGACATATACATTTGATAAAGAATGTTTTTTGTTTTTTTAAGTCTTATCTTTTTGTTTGGACATTTTTTCATTATTTGATTTGAGTTTTGCTTTTATTCTTTTTGTACAAAATTGATAGAAATTTTTTCTTACCGCAAAGATGATGGTTTTACCTTTTGCCAGATTGTACCCTAACCAATTTTAATGTGGCTCATAAACCAGAGTCTAAAATGATTTTTGACTTTTAATCCACTATGCAAAGAAACACATTCCAATACAAATACCTTACAATTAAGTACAGAGGTGACGTGTCACATTTTAGTCTTGATAAAAATCACAAAATAAAGAATTCTTTATTCTTATTTTCAAGTCTCTACGTAATAAAAACTTTTCCATGGCATATAAAAAAGTCATTGGGAAAATATGGATAATACTCCTAAATGGTTTAACATGCTAAAGCAACACTGAAAAACAGCCTTGACTTATTATCATGTTCCACTAGTCTAATTCATTTTGTATCGATTCCCATATTGTGGCAGCCAAAAATGACTGAACCAACACAACCTAAGAAGTCTAAAAAAAAGCTTCGGTCACAAGTCCTGCCGCGGGCATCTGGAACCCTGTTTTGACAAAATGAGACTGCGGCATTTTTTGATAGGCAACAAATTTTACTTTATCCAACTCTTTTATTCAATGAAATTGTATTTCTACAAACACATCGTTTCTTAAGATAGACTCCTGTCTTAAATAACCTCATTGATTAACCTTTGACAATTTGGTTTAAGGAGGATTTTGTCTTTAAAATTTTTTACCTCCTCTGATCTAGCAGAACATGGGACCAGATGTCTGTTAGGTAAGGTAAGGTCAGTTATTATGAGGTATCCTTCAAAGTCAAGTATATAAAAAATATTTTTTTAATTCAAGAGCACTATAAGATTTATATTTCATAGGATGTACAATTTTAAAGAATAATTTAACATTCATAGAGACCCATGTAAGAAAGAACATAGCAGATGCATGGGTAGCAGTCATGAGCTGTGCTGATAGCTGCGGAAATGCATCCGACAAGACCAACTCCTGAAATACCACCAGCAATGCAACCTGCTACAGTGCCTGCAAGCTCAGCAACACACCAGAAGCAATCCTCTTGTTCTGAAAGAGAAAAAAAAAAACACAATCAAATTTTTGACTAATCAGCAATTACATATGCATACCCTTATAAATCAATGCATTTCTCATTTAAGCAAAACATATAAAAAAGACAAACTTTTCTATAATCTATTATAATTTACTATTCCAGTTTTCAAGATGATGAGATAAAGAAGCAGTGCTGCCAAAAATATTAATAAAATTTTCCCGAAATTTCAACAAAATATACATCTTCCCCATGCATCTTCCAATAGGATACAAAAGTTCTTTGTTCTGATTTAAGGGAATTCCCCCAGATCTCACATTGCTGGTTGAATGTAGTGTGTTTAGGTATATTAAATTAAGGAATTAAAAATGATTAATTTTATGTCACAATAAGAGCTGTATGGTCAAAATAGATGGCAAAGTCATACACCAATTGAAGGAGCCTGAGGTTCGAGCTCGGGCCATGATCAATAATTTTCTATTAAGAAACTTAATTGAAAAATCTGTTTGGATATTTTTTAACTGGTCTTCAATATTGGATTGAATTAACCTTGCATTCAGACTTACTTCTTTCCTCGCTTGGGTTGGTGTAGAAATTTGCAACTGCAGTCAGAACATTCTTGTAGGGCTGAGAAAAAAATAGTTTAATTCAATGCTTGTTTTTATCCAGTTTGGTGCACTGTTTTCATGTTAAATTGAGCCAAAAAGTTGGGGGGGGGGGAGGTGGGGGTCGTGGTTTACTAGGGATATGTACTTTGGAGTTTTTCCATCTTTAAATACCTTAGTGTTGTTAGATGGTCATTATGATATCTAAGAAATAAATTAATATATCAAAAAAGTAATTTAATTGTATCTAATTTGATAGGTAATTCATGCTATTAGGTAATTATTAAAAAATGATAAACTAGGTTCTTACAAAAGCAAACATTTGGGTGTTTCTGATCTACCAACTAGTACAATAAATTATAAAGTTTAGGACCTTTTGTGTACTCACCTCACACTGGTTGTCCTTGGGGGCTGCCTCAGCCACTGCAAGGCTGCAAAGAGCAAGGAAGGCCAAAGCAAGAATGGACTTCATTGTTATTCAAGACTTATTCTCTTACAATGAGCAACTGATGAACGCTGTTGAGCTGCAACGCTTTTATACTCTGATCATACATCTTCAAAAATCTTAATTTCTTATTTGCATTAAGAATTGAGTCACGTGGGACATTGTCAGTGCTGCCAGAACTAACATCAAAATTCCACCAAAAACAAAACAAAACATTGTTCTCTATAAAAAAAAGCTACTTGAAGTGATTTGGTTCTTTGTCTTAATTTTTGGGGAATTTCACTGAATCTAGCAACACTGGAAGTCGTTCTTGTTGTTTCAAAATTTTTAGTTACACAAATAATCTGTTTGCTTTTCTATTGCAGTACTTTTTATTTCTGTAATAAGAATTGTATCTCAGTAAGAGATTACCACACAGTGAGATTGATGTAATACAATAGTGTCACATGAAGTCAATAGGGGCACCAATAGAGCTGATTAGTTAAGCTAGTTTAGTCAATATTCAAACCTAAAAACACATTTTAAAAATTCTAGATTTTGTGAATGTATGACACTGCGACAATTTTTCATTGGAACAATATGGAAATTCAATTCAGACCATAGACATTAAAAATATCTTGACCGATCCAAGAACTGATTGAAGGTGTATTTTGACACTACATACGGAATCAAAGCAGTGTGAACTAAATATAAAATAAATAAATTGGTATTTAATTACACTGCTTGAGTCCAGCATTTGGTGCCAGAAAAAAACCTTCAAGCAGGTCTTGGAACTAACAGACGGGTTGGGTCGGTTATTGGTCTAGTCTATGATTCAGAACCCTATTAAATTAGAAATGAAATAGAATTTTCAGTTGGTGCTAGAGTACTTTGAACTCATTGATTAAAAGAGTCAAACAATTTTTTCGTACATTGATTAAAAGTGCATAAAAGATTGCAGCTTTGCATATAAGGAAAACTCAATAATTATCATTCTCAATTTGATGAATT
>LR041128.1:18375-28397 GCA_900607525.1 Apocyclops royi
GTACATTGATTAAAAGTGCATAAAAGATTGCAGCTTTGCATATAAGGAAAACTCAATAATTATCATTCTCAATTTGATGAATTACGATGTGTCAAATGCATATTGTTATAGACATGACATGTTAACATCAAATCATTTTTTTACTATTTTTGAGCTGTTTCTTTATGTAGTGAGTATTCATAGAGGGCCCGTTTAAAAGTGCCTCTGTCTCTCACAGACTAGTTCAAAAGTTAAGAAAATACAATTTCAAAATTTTCTGTTTGCGATAATTTTAAATTATCACAATTTTTGTAATCAGTTGAGTCAGTTCAAGTTCTGAAAAGTTGCTTGGTCATTTTTATAATTCAGCATTTCTACTTTGATCAGTGGGGTTGAAATACATTTATCGAAAAATGACATTCTTCATTAAAAAGGTCTCAGTTCAAAATGTCGTATTTCCCATATTGTCAATTGTCAACTTGTCAAGAATTAAAGTTACATTTTTTCATCATTTTTCATAAAATATTTTCAATCTTAGATGACAACGAGTAACATTTTTATCGATTGCTCTTTCTTTTTAAGTCCAAAAGTTGTTAATATAGATTTAGGGCTAAGTCTTCTGTTTTCACATACTCTTAGTATGTATGTATATAGATTAAGTTATTAAGATTTTGTGATAAATATTCGTACTTCAGATTGTTACGTATTAAGAGGTTGGCCGTGTGATCAAAACATGACACAAGATAAAATTTAAGTTAGCTTGTATTGACTTAGAGGGGAGGTAAAAGATTTTGGGATTGAATTCGCAAAATTTTTAATCGAATCAAATATTATTAAATTTTATATAAATTAGATTAATGAAATTTAGAAACGCATGTAATAAAAAACAATGAATCGCATTCAATTTATTAAGATTATTTCGACCATTTATTTAATGATCAATAGAAAATTTTGAGAATTCTCACACTAGTTCATGTGGCCACTACGTAACACAAGGGCATAAACGTCGCAATATCAAAATATCTTGGGATAGAAAAATATTACTTTGCAGTCGAAAATCTAAATGTCTTCACAAAGTCGCGCATCGAAAAATGTTGATATTGTATTGAAATGCAAATTTTAAAGAAGTAATCCTTGTTCTAAAAGAGATTTGAACAATAATTTCACTTTTGAAAACAATCTCATTTCTGACAGCGACGAAATTTTTCAATCTATTAAGAGGCTTTCACAAAGGTCGCAACAAAATTAAGGATCGCAAACAGTGGTTGAAATCTCTTTGCGATCTCATTGAGATCTCTCTGAGACTTCTTTGAAACCTCTTTGCGATCGCTTGCTTTTGCTAGCTTTGTCAAAGAAAGGCTTTAGTATGCTTACATAGTGACTGTATGTAATTATATTAATGTCGTGGGTGTTTCATATCATCAGAATGCCCACAATGTCGAAATGCAAATAGTCGCTCTGTGAAATTTTGACGCAAGGTAAAATTGTAGCCATTCCGATATTATTGCAGTATTGGCCCCGGTGCATACCCCCAGCAAGGCCAAGGGCTCGATGTAGTGCTTCCAGCAGAGCTAGAGGCCGGACTCAAAATACAGGTTGAGGAAGGTTAGATTATCAAGTGCAATTTTCTAATTGCGACAATATTGAAAATGTGACCATTTGAAATCTGATTGTTAAAAACTGTTAAAAAAATAACTCGTGTGCTTTCGCCCCAAATAAAGATATCAAGCCCATGTTTATTTGCTTTGCGTAATCCCTTGTTTGTTTTTAAAGTCACGATAAATGTATACCTACATACCAAGGAATGATTTAATGTCGAGATATGTAATCTTTTGATCAATCAAACTATTAACTCTTTCGGTAATTAACTGAGTTAATCCATTGCTTCAACTTTAATCCTAAATTTTCAGGATTAAAGCTGATTAAATGTGTTGGTCTCATGAAATGTTTTTTCGACAGTTATTGTCATCAAAGAAATCTTTAAGTCGTGATTCAATGCAAAGTACACCCTGAAAAGTTAGGTCATTTACTTGTTGCATAAATTTTAAAGATAAATTCAACAAACTTCTATTGTCATTTAATAGCAGAACTTATGAAAAGATATCTCTACTCCTGTGTTCAGTGGTGCCACATCTGGTGGAATCCCTTTTAAACTGTTCGGTCTAAAATGAACTTTTATCAGAGACGGAATAAACACTATTTTTTTCTTTTTTTGGTGAAATGTTCGTGATATTTCTGGCAGCATTGCAAATTTATGTGAGCTTTTTCTGAATGGATGATTAGGGCTATGCTTTGTTGTTCAGAGTCCGTAAGAGGCCCGCGATCCCGTTGTCGGAAGTCATGAAATATTCCAAATAAAACCAAAAATGAAAAAAAAAAATCTTTTAAGCACTCCACCTTGATACCCCGTGAATAAATGTTGGGCGTTGAAAAAAAAAATAATCAAAGGACTTCTGGAAAGAGGGATGAAGAACTGACGTACCAACTAGGTATTACCCCATTGAAAAACATTAAGTTACCTCATTTACATTACATCAAAGCAGAAAAATGCAATAGATTACTCATTTGCAAAATAAAAACTGTTTTGTTTTTAATTGTTTCTGTAAAATCTGTTGCGTGTTTCTGCAGCGACTTGCGTCAATGTAAATGAAGCTTTTAGAACGTCAATTGGAATGTCTTGATATTAAGGCGTCCACGTTTCTGCATTAATTCACACTTCTTTGAATAATTTGTGAGCATCGATGATTTTAATTTTGGAGCAAATTTTTGTGGCACGTTTCTGTCGAAATTTAATTTTCATTAACATCGTAAATGGCATTCACCAACAGGGCGGGCTAAAAATGTCAACACAGAGATTAGATTAGCAAAGAACTTGTGGGAATATCTCTTTTGAAACACTTTGACCTCAGAGTAAAAAAATATTACAGAAACGAGTTATCTTATTTTAAAGAGGAACATTGTCAAGCTGGGAAAAAAGGTAATTTGAAGCAACCCGTATTTTTTTGTTCTGAACAACGCCATAATTCTAAAAAGTCAAATACCATGAGTTAAGTAATTATCTAATTACCGTTAATAACTATTAATTAAAAAAGGATGCTGACGTTTGCTTCTATAGAAAATGTCGAATCATTTATAAAGTAAACCTGCATTAACATTTTTTTACTCTTTTCAAAAGGTTAGCTTATTCCTTGAGACAAAACTTTATTTCAACTATTTCATGAATTTAAAAGATAATTTTCATGCTCAATGATAACAATTTTCAAACAGGCGCAAGGCTAATTTCTCTGAGAGATGCTCTCATATCATGTTTCTAAAAATTACTTGAGAAGGAACTCAAACTTAAGCCTTCCTGATTTGAAGGAAATTACTTCAAACAGCCAGCCACTCAACTGTAGTTCCCCCCCCCCCACCCCACCCTCCATTACAATAAAGTAAGAGAAATTATATTTTTTTCCTGCTTATCAAATGTATATTGCATGATTTCAAATTGATGTATGTCAGAATTAAATCACCCAACCTTGTCTACAAAGAAAATTCTGGTTGCGGTGACACCTTGAAACTATTAAGGATAATTGTCAATTCTGATTTAAGTACCCTCAACTTTTTTATCTTTAAGATTAAATATCACATTTTTGATTTAATTGAATTAATTATTTAATAATTATCAATATTTTTATATGAAACAAAAAATTCATTTGTATATTCATGTCATAAAGTGAAAAAAAAAATTTGAAAATTTTTTTGCAAAGTTGTCTTTTGTGAAAGAATCAGAAAATGAGAAAAAAAAATAGTGGTGCTAGTCTTGGTGGAATTCTTAGAAACTGGGCTTCCAAAAGTAGGGTCTTCACTTTAAATCAAAAATTTATGAAAAGTAGTTTTAATACAATGAAAGTAGAATTAAATAAAAATGTAATTTCAAAAAGTACAAGCTTAAAAAATGATTAACTAGCATTTAAAGTCCTCCTAAAATATTCAAGGAAATTCCACCAGAACCAGAAACAAAAGCCTGGCACTCCACTGCGCATGAATTATTCAACTATAAGTGGGTTTTATGAGAAACATATCTGAAATGCAACATTCATAATTTCAAGGCACCAACAAGTACGATATCGTTATTCATGTAACACCAAGAGGTTTAAATTAGATAGAGTAGAATCATGCAGCTGAAATTAGGGCAGTTTTATTTAAAAAAATGACCTCTTGTTTTTTTGTGAGCAAATTTTATTTGTGATTAATCTTGCCAGTTTTTACTCATGCATCAAATTAATTTTTTTGGTTAAAAAATGTCGATTGAAAATTCTGAAAGTAATGATATAAGTCAGAAAAGTTGACTTTATTTGAATTATGAAACACGTAGAAAGAATAGGGCGTTTAAAATCCTAGAATGTTTTTTTCACCAACACTTTGCAAAGTAACTTTTTATGACATAAATTTATATCTGTTGAAAAAAATAGTTATGGGCACTTTTCTTTCAAAAACGGAAATGAATTATTCAGAATATAATTGAAATTTATTGAGAAAAAAACATTAGTAAATGGTCTTATGTTGTCTTAATTCCCATTTTGTCACAATGTAAAATTGTCGCAATCCCCATATTGTTACAATGGTGCTTCAAAGTTAGAAAAAGAAATCCAAATTAAAAATTTTTATTAAATGCCTGTTTTACATTGAGACTACAACAATTTGAAGTTTGACCATTTCGTTTAATTTAAAAGATCTAGTTTTTCATTCTTTCGACGAGTGTGTATTTCGATGTTGTCTGATTTTCTTGAAGTAAGACATTCCTAAAAAAAAGTTCCTTTTTTCAATTGTTAACTTATTCTTAACGCCCACTGCTCTTTTGTCACAATGGAACGGAAAAAATTCGTGATGGAAGCAACTATGAAATACCAGGATATGAAAAATGACAGAATATAAATCATCTTTAATAAAACAATTCTATATCACAACTTCCTTGTTCAGACAAGGGCCGAATTTTTACCAAAATTTGCTAAAAAAAAAAAATTTGAACTTTTTCTTTTGTTCTGTGTAAAATTTCATTTCACTTCGAACCTTGACCACTGATGACAGATCTGGTGACTTTTGTGTCGAAAAGGGATTTAGGACAGAATTTGTAACTGTTTTGGTGGAATTTTGTTGACATATCTGGCAATACTGACCTTAAACTAGGTGGTTACATAATCATCAAACTCTAAGAAATAGTAATTTTATAAAAAAATTTCTCCGCGACAAAGCTTGTTACATTAAAATTTATACTAAGTATTATAATATTAAATTATATTAGCATTTGGTCAATTGTATAAAGTTTAGGTATGAAATATTATTTCAAATGGTTAAAAAATCTGGACCATTCCGAAAATTATTTTTTTTCTTTAGTTACATGACAACTTATTCATAGCATATGTAAATGATTGTTGTAAGGATGTGGCGACTAGAAAATTGAACTCACGTAAAATATTTCAGGACTTTTTGTGTAATGGAATAATTTTTTTTTTTTTGCGTCAAGGTTGGAGTTTTCTTCCTCATAATTCTCTCTCGTGAGAACTTATTTCGGAATCGATTTTCTTGTTTACAGAATTTACAAATAGAGATGTGCAAGGCTCGAAAATGTCGAGATTGTTTGATGACCGCTAATTAAGACAAAACTTTTGAAGTTTAAAACTTCATTTCAGGCATTAATAATCAAAGATACGTTATTGTTCAATAAAAATCTCATTTCTCAACACACTGACTCCCTCTCCATGATCCCCTCCCCCAGATTAGTGATCATTCAAAAGATTACTCGAAATTTCATTTTGCGGATTCGGGCTCAAAAATGGATTAGGCGTTTGAAATCAATATTGAACTTCAACATAGCCCTAAATTCTTAAGATGAAAAAAGAAAATTACAGGTAATAGAAAATTTACACCTGATGAACTCTAATGATGATGTACTTCAACTTTCTTGTGCGAAAAATTTTCATTTTGGATTTATTTTTATGACTTTCGCACTGTAGGGTTAAGTAAATGCATTTGTCAGGTAATGCCTTGGTCACATCACCACTACAAAACTAAAGGCTAGCCCATTGTTCAAATATGAATAAGTATTTGTATTTGCACAACGGGCTATACCAATAATGATCTGATCTGCCATTTACATTTGACTTTGTTATGGAATCGATCAGGGTTGCCAGATCTGGTGGAATTCCTTAAATGGGAACTAGAAATTTCTGTGTCTACAGGAGGTTCAAGATGGAACATAAAATATTTTGTTCTCTTTTTGGTGGAATTTCGACGACATTTCTGGCAAGACTGGAATCGACACATGCAATTGTATTATAATGATAATTAAATTCAAAGAAATGTCTAATTAAAGATTACATAAGGTTATATCAGATCTTTTATTTTCGAACTGAAGTTTAATATTTGAAGTTTAAAAACGAAAGACCTTTTTTCAATGTAAATTCTCACTAAGGGCCTTAAGGGCTATTACAGTCATTACGTCAAGTTTCGAAATCCTTACAATGTCAAGATTGAATTTTCCCTTTTTTAAAGTTCTAAAAAAATAACAGAGCAAAAACGGTTTATTTTTAAATTGTCGTGATTTTCAGTTGTATGAAATTGCAAGTTATCACGCAAAAGGTATATATGAAAAGATTTTATTAACTTATAACTATGTAGACTAACGCAATTCAATCAGTTCATCCCTCTACCTGTAATATCAAAATAAACCTCAATCATTTAAAATATTATTTGCTCTCCTAAAAAGAGATTACTCAAATTTGCATCAAATTTACAAAGTCAAGTATTTCGACACACAAATTTTTTTTTGGTATTGTGGCTTGATGCATCTCATGTGCTTTGAATTGAGTTTTGCATACGCATGTCACTTCACAAAGTGTACAAATAAAATTTCGCAAAAGATCTAATTCATTTTTCTTTCTTTACTTTCTCTTTGATTTTTTTATCTTCAGTTCTTATCTTTTTCTTTCTTTCTTTCCCTCCTTCCTTTTCTCTACCTTTCATTTTCTATCTCTTTCTTTATTTATTTCATTCTCATCTCAACTCTCTCGACAGAGGATGAGTTTTTTTTCTTACAAGTTCAAGGTTGTGAAATATGTCTTCATGAACACGTGAATCTTCGTCTTCAAAGAAAAAATTCTACATATGTAGAGATGTGTCGAGTCTTTGAAAGTACGCGAAAATGGTTTAATCGATAATCACAAAACTTAAATGTTATGCATCAAAAAAAGGTGATCGATAAGATTGGATTTTTAAAAATATTTTTAAAAGTATGTTACGACAAAGCTATGACACTACTATATAAAGGTCAAAAAAATTTTTTTTGTTAAAAGTGTCTAGATTCACTAAAATCACAATTTTAATTTTTAAACTACGTAAGGTTCATGTCCTAATCAAATCAAATTTTTACATACGTTTCTCAAACGGGAATAAATAACAAACTTTTTTTAAAAGATACTTTGTTCACAAACCATTTTGCGATGAATTTTTATTTCAAAATGTTTTGTGAACTAGTTCAGTTGACTCACTTTGAAGGGTTGAGTTGTCGAGGTAATTTTCCCAAAGTGTAATTACTTCAGGAAAATGATTTAATTTTTAACAATGATGGAATAAAATTCAAGGTTTCTTGTGGTGTAAAATTTCCAACATATGGAAATGAAGGAATTAAATTTAACTGGTTATCTTTGCGATTTTTCTTGCTTGGTGTGCTGGCTAGTCAAGTTATATTTTGTGAAAGCTCCAGGAAATATTTGCTTGTGTTTGCTATTCGGTCTTTGTGACGTAATGCAAATTTAGACATTATGAAATTCAGCCATCTTCATGACGCCAAAACCCCTCATTTTCCTGTAGCTTAGAATTATCATTACTTTTTAAAGCAGAAGACTAATCTTAATTAATCATCAAAGTTATTTTAACTGAACTTATCTTACCAACTGTCAATGCAGATATTTCAATTTATTCAATATTGAATTCCATCAAAAAAGGAACAGTTTTTTCGTCCATTAAAGATGATGCTTAATGTTTTCATTTTAGGGAATTTCACCAGATCTGGCAATACCGGTTGGTAGTCCGTGCCCAAAAAACCTTGGTAAAATAATTCAACACAAAATTTCAAGATAGGGATCATCAAATGATATGACATCAACAAAATGTGAGCTGCATGAAATCGTCATTAAAGTCTGTCACGTAACGTAGGCTGTTGGATAATAATTTTCATTCGGAAAACGATCTATCTTAGATAAAATCATTAAAAAGGTGATTTAGTTCTTGAATGAAAATTTTATTGCTTTCGTGGTGTAACCAAAAAATCGTGCAAATGAATTTGTAATTGGGTCTCATTTTTGCTAAAGGGCTGTTCACATTTGATCATAAGAACTTGCGACTTGGTTAGAACTACATTTTACAATGATTTGGAAAGACTGTGAACTTGCCTTAGAGTAGTCACTGCATGCAACTATTTTTTAATCTATAGTTGAAAATTATCAAAAGCTTGAGACAATCAATCGTATGCAAGTCGCAAAGTCGTACAATCGAATGTGAACAAGGCTTAACATACATTATTGTTCCAATAGAATTTGAAGCATTAAAAGCAATTAAACTTTGCTAATACCGAAAAAGTCCGATTTCATCTGCTTCACAATAAGGTTCTAAGGAACCGATATTGTAATTCAACATCAGATACCTAAGAGTCATGACGACTTTTGTTAATTTGTGACACGGTTCAAGTTTTTTAAGTCCTTGTCACTATAAATTCTAATTTTTAATTTGCCACTCGACACAAAAAGGTAAAACATAATTCCAGAAAAAAAAGTTATCCTTGGCTTAAAATTTGGATTTCTTTAGGCGACAGATTCGAATCGATTTTTGATGCCATTTAGAAACGCATCAATTTACCAAAAAATGTACCGTCTTTAATGTTCGAGGGCTCTTCTTCAAAAATTTTTCACAAGTTGTAAATCTTTCTTTATTGTTTGGGACCGATCTAATAAAATAAATTACCTATATTTTGGTATTCGTGACGCCCAAACCTTAAACTTTACATAGTTGATACAAATATCTTGTAGAAAAAAAATGAATACACTGATGATTCTATGAGCTTTAAAAATACTTATGAGGTCTTTTGAATATTTTTTTTATTGAATTTTAGTCTTGAAGATTGACAGATGCTATTTTGAAACTTTTTGAATTCAACGACATTTCTCTCTAAAATTTATAGATTGTCTCAGTGAGGCCAGATTTGGTGGAATACCCTAAAATTTAAATTAGGCGCCAGGGTGTTTTTTAAGTTAGTTTTATCAAGATGCAATATTTAGTTTATTTTTGGTGGAATTTTAATACCATTTCTAACAGCACTTTATTGTCTCATGGTATGAAACAGTTTTAACATGTACACAAACTTAAACATTCAATGATCTGCGAATAAAACGAATTGACAGCAGTGTTGCCAGATATGGAATTGGAATTTTTTTGTCTGTACACTGGAAATTATAAACAGATTTATCAGACTATGGTAAAATTTTTATGCCATTTTTGGCAACACTGATTGGTAAAAAATTCATGGTGAAATCTTTTCTTTCAAGTTGATCAATTGATTGATTGATTTACTATCTTGTCAATTTTATATTTTTTGTTTATATATTCATACCTTAAAGTATTGAAAGTTGAATAACGAATGCATATACATGTATATTAATAGGTCAACGTTATATATATTTACACACTTTATATACTTTTAATACTTAAAGGTATCTCTTTACGTTCTTCCGATATTTTGAACTCAAGCCTGTGCAAATTTTTTTTTTGCAAAATTTTCATTTTGTTGACACAAGGATATCGTTTCCGACAATATGAAAAAGATTCAAAATTGGTCTGTCTGACAGAAAGAGAAACAGAAAAAACTTTAAAGAAATAAAGAAAGAGAGAAAGAGAGAAAAAGAGAGAGAGATATAAAGATGGACTGACAGATAGAGAGAAAGAAAGAAAGAAAGAAAGAAAGAAAGAAAGAAAGAAAGAAAGAAAGAAAGAAAGAAAGAAAGAAAGAA